>JALIZH010003272.1:0-11851 GCA_030522465.1 Rhipicephalus appendiculatus | reverse complement strand
CGGCGAATGGCCCACTGACGACGGAATAGTCGGCACCAGTGTCGACGAGAGCGATGACGTCGTGACCGTCGATGAGAACGTCGAGGTCGCTAGTCCGTCGCCTTGCGTTGCGGTTAGCTCGCGGCGTCGGATCACGGCTGCGTCGATTTGTTGCGCTGCTTCCATCATGTTGAGTCGTCAGGTCTAGCTCGGTCCGCGAGGTTTCGTCGGCAGTGCTCTGTCTGCTTCGCGTCGTGTTCAGCAGGTTTCGTCGCGTCGTCGTCGTCGGCGGAGGATCTTCGATAGTTCGACGTGCAGCAACCGCACCTCCATCGGTTGCTGCCCTTAGTTTTCCGGGTAAGGGCTAGGTGACCGGCCCCGGTTAGGGCCAGTGTACTGCCGGCGGTGCGGTGACATGTAGCGGCCGGGCGACGGTGAGCGGGAAGGTCGTCGGGGCGTCCACTTAGCTCCCTGCGAGGTAGTCGGCAATGTCTGCGGTCGTTCACCCCGCTGTGGACGAGGCGCGTCGACGGCAAAACCGCGCAGACCCATCTGTCGGTACTGGCAGCGGCGGTATGTGTGACCAGCTTCTCCGCAATGGTAGCAGAGTGGGCGGTGGTCGGGGGCGCGTCAAACGTCGGTCTTCCTCGGGGTGTAACGCTGGCCAACAGGTGGGCGGTATAGCGTCGTCGGTGGCGGCGGCGGTGGTGTCTGTCGTCGGAACTGCGGCGGTGCGGCGCCTTCGCGTGGGCGCGGAGGGGGAGCGTTACGACGCGCTGCAGCAGCATAGCTCATCGCTTGTGGCTCAGGCTGCGCTGGTTCGTGTGCTCCCAGATATTGATGGATTTCCTGGCGCACGGCGTCGGCGATCGGCTCCACTTGAGGCTGAGGGGATGGCAACAATTTGCGTAGCTCCTCCCGAACGATCGCTCTGATGGTGTCGCGCAGGTCGTCGGCGTGCAGCGCTTGAACCTCCCCGTAGGTCATCGAAGGAATGCGGCGGTTGTACTGGCTGGTACGCAATTCAAGCGCCTTTTCAATTGTCGTTGCCTCGGTGACGAATTCGGTGACCGTCTTGGGCGGGTTGCGGACAAGTCCTGCGAAGAGTTCTTGTTTTACACCCCGCATAAGCAGGCGGACTTTTTTGTCTTCGGGCATGTCAGCGTCGGCCTGGCGGGAAAAGTCGCGTCATCTCTTCCGTGAAGATGTTGACGTTTTCGTTGGGTAGCTGCACCCGGGTCTCGAGCAATGAAGCCGCCCTTTCCTTTCGGACGACGCTCGTGTCCAGGAACGCGCTGCGGAAGAGGTCCCAGGTTTGGAGTGAGGATTCCCGATTCTCGAACCAGGTCCGTGCCGCGTCTTCCAGGTAGAAGTAGGCATGGCGAAGCTTGTCTTCGGCATTCCAGTGGTTGAAGGCGGCGACACGTTCGTATATTTCAAGCCAAGTTTCCGGGTCTTCCCGCGATGAACCACGGAAAGTTGGTTGGTTCCCTGGGTTGCTGGAGCACGATTGATGCAGGCGGCACAGGGGTGGTCATGGTCTCTGCAGTAGCGGTCGTAGCCTTGGTCTTCCGAATCTGATCGGGTAGAGGCCCGTGCTCTGGCTCGAGGCCCCTCTGCCTGCGGCTGCTACGACTTTCCGGGTTGTCCTTTGTGTCGTCTTCTTCGCGGGTTGGGCTTGGGTCAGTACCTCGCGGGGGCGTCCGGAGCATGGACGAAGCAGCACCTCCACCAGATGTCACGTGGTCGTGACGTCGACGAATGCAACAGTCGGCGTTAAAAGAAAGGGAACTCTTTATTAGGCCGAACTTGTGGCCAAGAAACTGAAAGTCAGGCTACAGCAATGCACACTGGCACTGAAAGCGGCGAACAGAGCGTCGGCCGTCGATAATCTAAACATCGTTGGAACGCGCCGGCTTTTATAACTCACGCGTCGAACATTCTAGCCTTATCACTAGTCGTCGCGCACGCTCTGGAATAATCTTGAGTGTTAGCGTCTTGCGTGCAATCTTAACAGAACGATCTACTACAAGCGAGAAGCTTCTGGAACAATGAGGCGTGGTCTGCGCCGAGTACTGCTGATAGTCTTTGTGGGCGGAAACCGAATACAGTAAAAGGAACGCGCGTGGCAATATACTACTACTACGACAACTACAGAGGAGGGACAGACCCACACCCTTAGGAGCTTCGCCCCTAAAAACTTCAAGAACAGTCGCGACACCTCCTTACTAAATGTCCAGTGCCCACACGGAAACACAATATCGTTTACACTGTCATGTGGCGAGCCCACGGTATGGGCGAGCCTAAACGTTGTAGTTCTTCAAATGAACATTGACGGTCTTTCTTAACTCTTACAGTCCAGATATTCATGCCACTTCAGCAGCCCGTTTATATCGATCCCTTTTCCTGAGCCTTTATTCGAATAAAACTTTTCTTTGCGGTGTCCTGTCGCCGTTTAGTGGGCAGGCGTCACAGCTTTCGAAATCATCACCACGATCAGGAAGAAGATTGTTCCTCGTGGCGCGTGCCACGGACTCTGGCGTTCGCCGTTGCTGCCAGAGTTGTTCCTTCTCGGCTGTTGAACCCCAGAGTGAAGCCTCGATTTCCTGACGTTCTTACTACTTAGTCAACGACCGTTCTAAAGGTAAGACCACCATCTATCTGATCACGCTCGGTACTATATGATGGAACCTATACGAAAGGGCTAGCCAGGCTAAGAACTCGATCGGCCAACCAACGTGAAATATGGTTTTGGAATTTGCGCGCATTACACGACACATTTAGCGGTTATTTTTTTATTTTCTTTGTCTACCACTTGGGCTCTGTACTCTTTTTTTTTTTCGCTCCTTTTTTTTTCTAGGTTTCAAGGATGACAGACAAAAGCAGACTACTCGATGTCGCCCTACTGAGACTGGCATTATTATGCTTTTTGCACCGTGCATCCAGCTTCAAGGACTGGTACTTCGGTGTAGAGAAGGTAAGCTTGAACATGTTCAGGTTTACAGATGCGTACTGGTTCAAAGTTTAATTTGATAGCGCCATCAAAATACAGCCAGTAGGCTTGCTGAACGAGGGGGGGGGGGGGGGGGGGGCTTCAGTATCACTTCTGATCTTTACCTATTTAGTTTACCCAGCATCATTTAAAGGGGGCCATGACATGGTCACCCAACAATTTGCGGTTTTTGGAGAAAAACGAAGGTAGAGGGTCAAATATGCTTGTACACGTGTGGAAAACTGGACTGCAAAAGATTATTTCAGTCCAAAAATAAGCCGGGGAATTCGTCGGCTGTAAACTCCGCCCACCGCCGGCGACCGCCATTTTGCCATGGCGTGCGTGACGTCACTAACTGCGAGGAGCAGTGACGTCGTCTGCTACGTTCCACACGCGGTCAGTGTGTTCACTGCGAGTGTTGCTCTGTTGCTGTTTCAAGCGCTGCAAGTCATTTCGTTCCAGAGGCAAGTTGAGAAAAGCAGAAATAGCTCGTTTGCACGCGCAGCTGAACATGGAACACGGAATGCAGACCGTGCAGACGCTCGCACAGCAAGCTACTCGTTACGTCACGGCTAGCGAGCGTGCCAGTGTTGCCCGACTCTCAGGCCGCTCGCTCGTTTATAAAAATATTCAATTATAAATTAACGGCACGACCAAATGCGCTAAAATTTCGCCAGCTTGTCTGTGAACGTACAAGGATCAACCTACATAACACAGATTATGGTCGAAAATTGGGTGTCATGGCCCCTTTAATAGAACTCACGGTTGAAGTATGCAGGGAATAAAGCTACTCCACTGACCGCAATTTAGCTGCCGAGGTGGACAAAATGTGACTATAAATTTCGTGCAAACAGGAGCGAGTTGTGAATGATGTGTAGACAAAATCCTAAAATATGTTAATTAAGCTTATTTAACGTCGTCATGTAATGACGGTCATTCCGTACACGAAGACGGCTGATTTTTGTCCTGTTTGATGAGGTCACAATAAAGTCAATCACAACAGGTCCCGCATTGCGAGATCCAACTTTGTTATCAGATAAAGCTATATCCCGCTCCTCATACTGTCGAGTGCAGGTGCCGGACTTCCGCATGATGGCGGTCAAGCCTCTGGCCTCGGTGCATGACTCCATCCTGTACACGTGCTCGGCGGCCTCGTCGGACCCGCAGCCACTCAACATCCGCTTCCTAATCAACTTCCGCAACCTGACCGACTTCTGCCGGGACGGCCTCAAGTGCAAGGCGCCGCCAATCACGCGGTCGCGCTTCAACGTCGTCCGGGGTCCCCTGGTTATCTACGACTCACAGGTGCCGACTGCTTCACGCTGTGTAGGCCAGAACGCGGCGAGTTCAGTGTGTGCCGCCATATTTAGGTACTTAAGCACGTCGCGCCATCTGTCGCAAGCGCGGCGGAGCAACACCCTGAACTGCCATGCTAGCAGACGCTCCGCAATTCAAACGCGGAACTTCCCAACCCGAGTCCGGCTGTAAGCATGTTTCGCGCTTTTCCTTTATTCGCCCCGAGATCGGGCTACAGGCGGCAGCACCGTCACCGCGCTAGTGTGGATAGGCGGCCGGCGGCGCGCATACAAATGTACGGAGCGGTGCTTTTTTGTGAGCGGTGTGAGCCGATTGTCGGCAAATAAAACCCGCTGACTGCAGCCTACTCGTAATATACAGGGTGTCCCAGCTATCTTTAGCCAAGGGTTTAAAAATAGAATTATTTGAGGCAGGCGAGTGAAGTCAGTTGAATATTGCTTACAGCCATCTTGCGCACTACAGGCAATTTTTTGTTTCGTAATTAACTAATTTGTTAATTATGATTAATTTACTAACTTGATAAATATTGACTTTACGCAAGAAATGAGAGTTCCAAAGTACGAGAGCGTCTTCAGAAATCCCCATTGCATTATTTGCGATAAAGAATGTTTTACGCGTACCATTTTTTTCCGTGCTGCAAAGAAAGCCCGCGAAATACAAAAAATACCACGTGACTAGCGCATTCGCGCGCCGCGACCGTGCTGCTTTCAGCCGTGGTTTGAGCGAACAAAATCAGCCGCGGCCGCGATTCGCCGGCTCCGTTGCAGTGGCAGGCCGATAAGTTTACGGCGGTTTCTTGGCCCATTGCCAGCCATTTGGCGCGCGTGACTGTGAAAGTTCTAGCGAGCGCGGGCGAAGAAACCACCGTCAACTTATCGGCCTACTGCTGAAATGGAGCCGGCGGATCGTGGCCGCAACTGATTTTGTTCGCTCAAACCACGGCTGAGAGCAGAACGGATCGCGGCGCGCGAATGCGCTAGTCACGTGGTATTTTTTGTATTTCGCGGGCTTTCTTTGCAGCACGGAAAAAATGGTACGCGTAAAACTTTCTTTATCGCAAATAATGCAATGGGGATTTCTGAAGACGCTCTCGTACTTTGGAACTCTCATTTCTTGCGTAAGGTCATTATTTATCAAGTTTGAAAATTAATCATAATTAACAAATTAGTTAATTACGAAACAAATTGCCTGTAGTGCGCAAGATGGCTGTAAGCAATATTCAACTGACTTCACTCGCCTGCCTCAAATAATTCTATTTTTAAACCCTTGGCTAAAGATAGCTGGGACACCCTGTATATGTCATCCATTGCCGAATGGATGCACGAAGCTCGCCGAACGTTATTATTACTTGTGAGAGAAACGCAATCTGCCATTGAAAGGGATGTTCGCGCTTGGCGACTGTCTGCGTTTTCGCAAACGTTTCTTGTATTTTTATTTGTAAGTGTTGAGCTTGTGTCCCGCCTACCTCGCACTGCTGTAGTGCGATTTAATTCATTCTTTGCTTCATGCATGCTGGTCTTGGATACAAAAAAAAATGAGAAAGAAAGAAATGCCATATTCTTGGGCGATGAGCTCAAATAACCGCGAATACGCATCCCTATTTTTTTATTATTCAATTCTCCATGAAATGGAGGTAGAACAGTTGATAAGCTTATTCAGGAAACTTACGTGGCTGGCAGTGCTTCAGCGCGTTTGTTCTTACTCCAATAACAGTATAAAAAGGTAACAGTTCAGCACGCAGCTTTCTTCGATTGATTATCGGCATGACAGTGATGCAACAAAGGTCCGGTTATTTGATGGGACAAAAGCTTTCTTTTTTTTTCAAGCGAATAATGTGTGATCCTTCCGTCAGTCTATGACAATGCGACAAAAGCGCTCAATACATTGTAAAAAAAAAAGAAAAAAAAAAGAAAAAAAAAGAAAAAGAAAGATGACGTTTTGCGTGAGATTAAACGACATAGGTGTGAGGCACGCCGTCTGGATTAATTTTGACCATCTGGATGCTTTAAAGCGAACCCAGATCTAAGCACATGGGTGTGTCTATAAATTTCACCTAATGTTAAAATTGCGCTCGGCGACTCAAGTTTAATCACCTCCGTGTCATTCCATTTTCTATTGTTTTTAAGGGACAATTTAAGTACCGAAGTGTCAGAATTTACTAGACAGAAACATTTCTTTGTGGTGGGACCAAGACCGTACAATAAAAGGTTATCTCAAGTACAATTAAAGCTCGTCGCATAACCGATAAGCAACAGCGCCGCAGTTAGACACCTAACAACAATGCAAAACTTCGTTTACCACAAAATCGCTAAAACGCTGCTTTCACGCAATATTTAATACTCCTCATGTTTGCGAGGACGCCAAGTGCACTTTAAGATGTGCTTAAACTACAAAGCGGCACCTACACCGAAATTATCCTGGCGAACGGAGGATACACAGCACTCTCGGCAAGTGCACAAACTGATCAAGGCCAAATGTGTCTGTAGGTCAAATGTGTCTGTAGCAAGGCCAAATGTGTCTGTAGGTCGTGCTAGGCAAACGCACAAGCAGTGAAACTTGCGCTAACAGAGCGGGACAAACCGCCCTTTGAGGATTAGCATGGGGTACGCGCACATGCTAGCCTTATGTGGCTAGCAGACGACGCGAGGAGCAATCCACACTAGGCGCGCTTCAGCCAGTGGCCACTAGGCGGCGACTCCGCTCTTGTGAAACGTCGAGAAGACCTTCCTCGACAGTCTGGAATGTCTACAGCACGTGCATTGCATACTGCGAAACCAACTTTATCAGGTACGAACTATCGCGGTGGAAAGAAACGCGAACAGCGGAAAGCGTGGCTTTCGACCCAGCCGAACATGCGACATGCCGTGACTGTCGCTAGGCAAAACTTGTGTTTTCAGCCGCCGTCACCGTAGCGCTAGAATCCTGCTCCGGCTTGCGCTCATGCACCGCGTGCGATTACCATTTGCCAGTCATGCCTGGCACTCGGAACACACACGTGGTGCGAAAGTGCCAGCCAGAGTAAGATTTTATAGTGCTACGATGACCCCGGCTGAAAGCACAAGTTTTGCCAAGTGTTATACGCAGCCAAATGAATCAGACAGACAATTAGGCCTCCTGTATCTGACAAAAAGGAATGAGTCCTCCCGGGTATATGGGAAACCTGCGCCTCTGGGTTAGTATACGCTATATGTAGATCCTCTATACGAGTGCTGTCCCGTGTGAGACTGTTCTTCCGCAAGGCAGCCACATCCAGCCTTATACGGTAATGTTCGCTAATTAAGAAACATTCGCTGTAGAAGGGTTATTATAGACCCTCTATATAGGGCGCTATATATATGATGAAGCTATATGACGAAGCTATATGTAGATCCTCTATACGAGTGCTGTCCTGTGTGAGACTGCTCTTCCGCAAGGCAGCCACATCCAGCCTTATACGGTAATGTTCGCTAATTAAGAAACATTCGCTGTAGAAGGGTTATTATAGACCCTCTATATAGGGCGCTATATATATGACGAAGCTATATGTAGATCCTCTATACGAGTGCTGTCCTGTGTGAGACTGCTCTTCCGCAAGGCAGGCACATCCAGCCTTATACGGTAATGTTCGCTAATTAAGAAACATTCGCTGTAGAAGGGTTATTATAGACCCTCTATATAGGGCGCTATATATATGACGAAGCTATATGTAGATCCTCTATACGAGTGCTGTCCTGTGTGCGACTACTCTTCCGCAAGGCAGGCACATACAGCCTTATACGGTAATGTTCGCTAATTAAGAAACATTCGCTGTAAAAGGGTTATTATAGACCCTCTATATAGGGCGCTATATATATGACGAAGCTATATGTAGATCCTCTATACGAGTGCTGTCCTGTATGAGACTGTTCTTCCGCAAGGCAGCCACATCCAGCATTATAGGGTAATGCTCGCTAATTAAGAAACTTTCGCTGTAGAAGAGTTATTATAGACCCTCTATATAGGGCGCTATATATATGACGAAGCTATATGTAGATCCTCTATACGAGTGCTGTCCTGTGTGAGACTGCTCTTCCGCAAGGCAGCCACATCCAGCATTATACGGTAATGCTCGCTAATTAAGAAACTTTCGCTGTAGAAGAATTATTATAGACCTTCTATATAGGGCGACGTGGATAACTCGAGACGCGCATCGTCGCAGCTCGAGTTCGGCTCGACGGTTCCCGTCGAAGGAACGGTGTCGTGCGCCTTCGAGAACGCGCGCGGAGACGTGCTGGCCAACCTGTACGGCTTCTTCAACATCAGCCGGCACATCCTGCCGAACAACGTGAACGCCTCGCAGCTCTGCGTTCTCCAGCAGGGATGCCGCCTCGAAGAGAATCACTGCCTCGGTCTCAATCACGGAAAGTACGTGCATATATATATAACACGTAATGTGTCACGGCTATAGACATAAGCGCGCGCAGGGTTCCATTTCAGGGGGGGGGGGGGGGCGAAAGTTAATCGCAGCGCCCCCCGCTCCCTATTATGTCAATGTATGGGGCTGGCTCGAAACTCGAAATACACTGGTGTGCATGTCGAACATTTGCTTAAATGTCATACCGAAAAAAATTGAATTACAGTAAAGTGCACGTAACGAGCGCAGTATTTATGTTCCCCGATTTTCTTCAACACAACGTTTCCTGTAGCGTAAATAGCAGTATCCTGCGTATAACTCCTTCCCTAAAAAAAAAAAAATCGAATAATTTTTTAGACATTCGAGGCACATTTTTTCGGGCCTGCCGACGTGCAACCTCTTTCACGAGTTTTTGAAGTGCTGCTAGCGCACTCCACAGCTGCACCTGCGATTGAATGAAAAAGAAAAAAATGCGAAGACGTGGTCTTGTTGCTCACGATGAGTAGAAACCTTACGTTTGCAGTATATGACTAGTGCTGCCTCTGCTGCCCCTGCTGCTGCTGCCGTTATTGTTGTTCCTGCTTGTTACACTGGGTGTTGTAGCGATGGCTGCTGGGGAAGGAGATACTTGCTTATCATATTATCAAGATTTTCGCGACAATGAATCAGTCATCAAGTGTGCTGACTGCCTTCAAAACTACCATTTTGGGAAATGTGCCGGGATAACTGAACGCGTGTACAATGGTAAAAATCAAGATGTGAGGAGGGAACTGAAATGTCCCGCATGTCGTATATCTGTGTCTCGCGGCTATTCTAGCACCGATAAACAGTCGCTGCGCAGCTGACAGTTCTCAGCAAGCAACTGAGTGAAATAACCAAGAACCTGGCCATACTTACAACAAAAGTAGAAGACCTGTCCGTTTAAAAACAAACTGTATCAAACATTGAGCAGTCAGTGCAATACATTTCAGAAAAGCATGATCAGTACGTTGCTTGAAGTATCTACAAGACATGAGAAGGACATCGAGAGCCTTCGAAAAAGAGTCAGTGCTGTCGAAAAGAGCCAAGAAAAAACAAGAAATAAACAAACTAAAGCAAGAATTGAACGATTTGCAGCAGTATAGCCGACGCCACAACTTGGAGGTCCATGGCTTGCCCCACAGCCAAAACGAGAACCTTCTTGAAAAACTGAACAACCTCGCTCAAAGGCTTGGCTTGCCACTCTTGAGCGACAATAACTTAGAAACATTCCATCGTCTTCCGGTCGGCAAAAAACAAAGACAAAGTGCCAGTTACACTAATACGCTTTCATGTGTTGGCTACCAAGGATGCCTGGCTTGCAAAACGTGGTAGTCTGAAAGACATTGGAGGCGATATTCGGTTTTTTTCCAACCTGACGGCTTTGAACAAAAAATTGCTGTGGCTTGCTAAAGAAAAAGCAGGGGAAGCAAACTATCGCTTCGTGTGGTCTTCCAAGGGCAGGATCTTTGCAAGAAAAGCCTAACGCCCGCGCGATAACGAGCGCCTCAGAAGACGATATAGCTAAGATCTCGTGAACTGCTGCCAAGAGCAGCAAGAAGTGACTGTAATCTTCAGCAGCCATGACGTCATACTTTGATGCATACCTCTTTAATAATTTAGTAAGTAACGATAGTCGCCCTCCTAATCTAACCCTTTCCCTATACCATTTAAACGCGCAAAGCCTGAAAAATAAAGCAGAGGAATGTGAGGCAAATATGCAAGTATTAAAATGCTGCTTTGACTTCATTGGCTTCTCAGAGACATGGTTTAGATCCAATATGGATGTCAGGCATTCTTCCTGGTTACAACAACATTTCTATGTTCCGTGAAAACAAACGGGGAGGTGGTGTGGCCCTGTATATAAAAGCAAACCTGCTATATGACATTGTTCATGAGTTTACTGTTATCAATGATGCCTATGAAGCAATTTGTGTTGTTACTAACAAGGTCGCTGTTCTTTTATTATATCGTCCTCCTCAAAGTAAGGTAGACACTTTTTTTGAATTTGTTGAGTCTTTTTTGGAATTTGCTGCTTTCAACAAATACAATGTGATAATATTTGGTGATGTAAACATAGATTTACTTGCAAATAGCAATGTTAAAACAAATCTGACTGAGGTAATGTCGTCTTATGGGTGTGAAAATGTCGTTAATCAACCCACAAGGGTCACTAAACAATCTGCCACATTGCTTGATGTCTGTTTTACAAGTTTTCATCCGGAAAATATAGTGTCTGGTGTGTTTTCGTCGGGAGTGAGTGACCACTTGCCATTTTTCGCTCTGTTCGCCTTGAAAAAACAAGTATCAAAAGCTAATTACACGCGTCGGATAATAAACTCCGCTAGCGTTACGAACTTCTGTTCTTTAATGAGTGAAACTAGCTGGGATGAATTGTACCGTGAATCTGATCCATCAAAAGCCTATGATATCTTTATTCAAAAAATCAGTGAGAACTATAATTATGCTTTTCCACGTGTTATCATTAAGAAGCACAGAAAAGCTAGAAAAGAGTGGATCACGCCGTCATTATTCAAACGCATTAAAGAAAAGGATTTCATGTTCGCTCGTTTCCTGAAAACAAAGAAGCAGGCAGATTTAGTAGCGTTTAAAAAGTATAGGAATAAATTAAGCTTGGACCTAAAAAAAGGCAAAAAATGCATATTATCAAAATAAGATTTCCCCGCTAATTAATAACCCTAAACGGCTTTGGGGTGCTGTTAACAAAATTATAAGAATTGAACGACCACGTGTACCTACCGAACTACACATTAATGGAACAGCCATCTCTGGCACGACGCTTGCAAATCAGTTTAATATGCATTTTTTGACATCAGGTGCTTTTCTTGGCCCCAAGATAGCATCATCTTCGAAATCTGCTATTTCCTACATTCCTGCAGCCTACAAAGATTCTATGTTTTTAACACCTACCTCAGATGAAGAGATAGCATCTACCGTGTTCGCACTGAAAGACACGTGCTCGCCCGGTTACGATGAAATCAGCGTTTCGCCGATTAAAGCTGCTATCTGCGATATTTCTGGCCCACTAACTTATATCTGCAACAGAATGTTGGAGACTGGCGTTTTCCCTGACAAAATGAAGGTTGCGCGTGTTACTGTCATTTATAAAGGTGGCAGTAAAAATGACCTCAATAATTATCGACCAATATCGG
>JALIZH010003269.1:0-16810 GCA_030522465.1 Rhipicephalus appendiculatus | reverse complement strand
TGAGGATGATGGTGAACGATGATGATGAACCACAAAAAGTGACACATACCCACATGAAGAAGAGAGTGGGGTCGAAAAGCCTGAGGCGAAGTTCACTTAAAAGCTATGCAGTCCTTTAGAGTACAAGCGACAGATGGAAACAATACGTGCAAAACTCACGAATCCCTTACGTAGTTAGTTTTGTTTGTCGCCTAAAAAAAACTGGCACATACCCACGACGGGGGTTGGCCCCAGTGTCGATTATAAAGGGAAATGTAAACGCTATGTATGGATGGTGGAACTTTATTATAGTCCTGAGAGACGACATAAAAAAAAGATAGGTGAACGAAACGAAATGTTTATAAAAAGTGAAAGAGGTGAAGAATTCAGAAGGCCATAGAAAAAGACTGAAAAAAAAAATAAAAAAAAATATTTTCAATGGTCGGTAGCACTAGCAGCGTAATCTCTCGGTTTGCTTAAATTAATTTCTTTCACGCCGTCATAATAGCACTGGGGCTTGCCCCAAACTCATCTTCTCCATACGACAACAAGTTAGAAGTAGTAAATGGCGAACCCAGGCTCCCCAGTCGGCATTTCAAGGAACATTCTACGGAAGAAGGCGAAGTGGTGGCATGATAGAAAAAAATGTGATCTATCATTTTCATTTGCAAACTTCCTGAGACGACTGAAAGGCGAAAGCCCTTTTCTTTTCCTTCTTAGTCGATCGCACTTATCCCTTTGCCTCCCTCCCCTAACGCTTTCTGCAGCCAGCGTAGATTTGCACAGCCTCCGAGATCAGAGGCATTGCAATCAGAGGCATTGGATCAGAGCCGTTGGAACCAGTCGTTGTGTGTGTTACTTCTATCCCTTGTCTACCGTCTTCTTGACTGGTGTTTGCCTAAGCGTCACGTAGCAACTGACCCAGACTTCGACCTTTATGCATCTCACGTTGTTTTGCCGCGTCTCCGGTCCATAGGCGTGCGCCCGAGGGTAGAGGGGGGGGGGAGCAAGAGCGCGGCCGTCCCCCCTAGTAACGTGAGAGGGGGGGCGCATAGTCTACCCCGTACATTGACCTAATAGGGAGGAAGAGGGCGCTGCGACAAACCATCGTCCCCCCCCCCCCCCCTGAAGGAGAAGCCTGCGCACGCCTATGCTCCGGCCCACATTTGACCAAGCGAAGATGTCATGTGATTACGTCATCGAGTGACGCCAGTTCCTGTGACGTCACAATGGCGCTTATGGTGACGTCATCAAGTGATGATGACGTTTTGCACCACTCGTGTGAACGCCTGCGCCGACGGTCACTTTTTGCGTTTGATGAGGCATCTAAGGCTTTCGCCTTAGTGAAATTTTTATAAACAGGCAAAACGCCTCAGACTAGCTAACCGAGGTTCAGGCAGGTGGTCCCACTCTTGTCATAAGCCGCTTCGTCATCCTTGGGTGGTTAGCTTTAAAGGTTAACGTCACGTGGGGTCGCTGCATGTACTGTCATACTATGGAGAGTTCGTGTGCGCGCCTCCGTGCCTCCGTATAGTTTGTAGGCAGTATTTCACACAACTGGAAGGTTTCTCCTAACCGTAGTTTAAAGAATTCGTCCTTTTTTTTTTTTTTTTAACGGTGAGCCTTAAACCGCCTCTGCAACCCGAGCTTGTTTCCCATAGAATGTCCTTGCGTCGAGAATGGCCTGGGAGCGAGAAGTATGTTTGCAATTAATAACAATCTTACGTAATCAAAGAAGTAACAAGAATTACAGGGATCCATATTTTATTATAAACCAATAACAGTGCAACGTTGATTGAACAGTCATTTTGCTATAGAAGATAGCTAAGAAGTGAAGAAAAACGAAATTTGTTTAAGTTCTTGGTTTCACAATTCATATTCCTACTCTAATATATAAAAATATTATTTAGCTTATATGCTTTTCCACTTAATCAATATAGAAAGGACAAGCAATATTATATTTGTAAGATCTACATTAGAACTACCCGGTTCTATCATCCGGTGTGGGTGTGCGCCACAATTTCGAGGAATCACTTCGGCTAATACACTTCACTAATGACTCGCACACGCTACGGTGAATTATCGAAAAATTAGAACGCACTATTAATCTAATCTGTCAATGTAGCCTGTCAATATGGATCAATCTGATCTGTCATTGTGTGGAAATTAATGTGGATCAAAATAAATGCAATATGAGACAATAGCGATACGACAATATGGTACATTTCTCATACGAATTGTGTGTTAACAAAGCGTCTTCAGCCGCTCAAGATAGAAAGATCAGCGAAGTTGCTTAAAAAAAGAAAGAGACGAACAGTCTTTGAACAGAAAGCATTGATATAACCTGGCGTGCCGAAATGTGTCTCCATTTTCGCACTTGCTCTCTCTTGCTCCACTTTTGTCGTTGGGGGAGAGGGTACGAGGCATACATAAATGACGAGCTAGGGTAAACAGTTGCTGTCTTGTAGAAGGCGCGACAACTTGTCGAAACGCTCCCTCCAGCGTCACCCCGTGCTCTAAAATTGTACACCTACAGATTACTGCTGCCAAACTACCATCTGCCGGTGGCAAATCTCGCCTCTGATTCCACAAATCTTCTCTTTTGTGAAAAAAAAAATTAAAAAAAAACGACGAAGTATTGGCGTTTTTCTACTCGCTCGCTTTTTTTATCAGCTGCTATAAGCCGGCACTTTATTTCTTTCCAACAGTTAAGCCGAACTCGATGCTTACATAAGCGCGATATAGAAGAGAAAACAGCGGCGCAACACGTTTCATAGATGTGTGGGCGTTCGCATTACATGCAGGTATAAACCTACGCTTTTCTAAAGCACTTGGTGGTGCTGAGCACCTACGTAAGCGATGCGCAACACCAAACGCATGCACACACACACACGCGCCCACGCACGCACGCGCACACACATACACACACAAACACACACACACACACACACACACACACACACACACACACACACACACACACACACACACACACACACACACGCACACGCACACGCACACGCACACACACGCACACGCACACATGCACTCGCACACACACGCGCGCACGCACACACACACAGACACACACAAACACACACACGCACGTACGCACACACACACGCACACACGCACGCACACACACCTGCGTCGTGGGCGGGCCAAATGCGTGGATTGCGGACGTGTCTTTGGACAATCGACAAATACCGGGAGCGCGGCGTATCCTGATCAGCTTGCACTCTGCGATCGCCGAACGAAACGAGAGGGACGGGTTGAGCTAGCATGGCAGTGGCTGATGGAAGTCATTTCTGTTCCTGATGTTGTTTTCTTTTTCCCGCCAAATCTCCCCGGTGTCATGCCAGTCACGTACGGTGCGCAGATTTCGTGCAGGCGCCCAACCTCGTCACCACCGAGCCATAGGCTTCTTTTTTTTCTTTTTTTGCTATACCATATCTATTTCTGTCGTTTATCTCACGATTCATTTCTACTGTATTTCCCGATGCGCTTTCGTAACTTCTATTTGATGGTGCCACGTTTTCAGTAGGTTGTATTTCAATTCATACGTTTTTCTTCTTTTTTGCTCAGTCAATTGCCACGCACAGTTCTACACTAGTAATTTGTGTGCGGTCACCGTGTTTTTCGTTTCTGTTGGAACCTTATTAGGGCGTCGGCCAACGACTGATGAAAGCGGCCAATCAGGGCAAAATCCGATTGAGAGCCAGATTTCATTAGGATGTCCCGAGTTTCGTGGAATTTCGACCAGCGTTCAGACGTGAAGTACACCAAATAGCGAGAAATAACATTTAGCATTTTAAAAAGAACCAAAAGATTGGTATGTTCAAATATGTTTACTTCTGATTCCCCGTATAAGTGGCAAGATACACATAAAACGCATGAAGTAGGCTTGAAGCGATGAGAATGCTTGAACAGGGAATGTCGCTAGAGCTGACGTTTCGGCAAGTGGTATGGTCTTCTCCGAGGCCGAATCTGGTTCTGTCTTGAAGAAGACTACCTTGAAGAAGACAAGGTAGTCTTCTTCAAGGTAGTCTTTTCGAAACGTCGGCTGCAGCGGCCCCTCGTGTTTAAGGATTTTTCATCGCTTCAATCGATCATGTTCTCCTAAATTTCTGCCGCAGCAACTAGTCTGGAAAACGTTGTAGTTAGGGCTTTGTGTACCGATATATATATATATATATATATATATATATATATATATATATATATATATATATATATATATATATATATATATATATATATATATATATATATATATATATATATATATATATATATATATATATGTATATATATATATATATACGTAGATTAAGAAGAGTCTGGCTTCGGTTGCCGTAGAACAAAATAGGAAAAATATATATACGCCTCTAAAAAACTGTTTATTGGTGACGTTTCGATCGGAGACCGATCTTCATCAAGACCTTGATGAAGATCGGTCTCCGATCGAAACGTCACCAATAAACAGTTTTTTAGAGGCGTATATATATTTTTCCTATATATATATACATATATATATATGGTCGATAGGTATTTGTTTACAGATAACAATGAATGTGTTGCCAGGTAGCGAGCCTGTTGTCAGTGGAAGTACGCAAAGGATTGGCTGTGCTTCTTCATCGGCCTAGTCATCCGTTGCAATACATTTTAATAAAGTACAGCTGTGGAGTCTCGTCAAAAACCACTTTACATGTGCCGCTAGAACTCGTTGCCTTCTTTAGTTTAAAAAGCAATGATTTTTTTTTTGTATTTTGGGGGGAAAATGACCCGTCAGTTATCGCAGAGAGCGTGATATATACGTGGTAAATTGCAGGTTCGATCCCTGGCGGCAGAAAGCTGTGTTTTCGTACACTACACTTTCCTCACATTTATGTCATAATTACTACAGTACGGATAAAACGGTACATATAACTATCCCGATACTTTTATTGCATTATCGGTTGGTTTTCGTTAACTTTGTACAGAACAAAAAAAAAAATACGAGCACTTAACATTTCCTTTTTTTGGCCAACGTGGAAATATAGAGACTTCAGTCTGTTACAAGATTGTTTAGTGAAATTTGATTCACTCCTCCTCGTTCAGTTTTACGCAGCGCAGCAGTTTAAGCTTTTCATTTACTGCATACCATAGATGCGCATACCTCGATAATAATAATATCTGGGGTGGTTTTACGTCCCAAAACCACGACATCATTATGAGAGACACCGTACTGGAGGGCTTCGGAAATTTCGACCAGCTGGTGTTCTTTAACGTGCACTGACATCGCACAGTACACAGGCCTCTACCATCGAGTCGATATGTGCTATATCTAGAGCCTACAGCTGTTAGAATGCGCACTACGATTCCCACTTTATTCCGTTTGCTTACTTCTGCCCATTCAACTGATTTTCTTGCCCCACTTCTCGCAGACTAGGCAGTGCCAATCGCCCATTCGGAAGATTTGGTGAACAACGTTCCCACAACTCTTCGCCGACATCCGGTTGGGCATATTCATTGACCCAAGTTACGTTATCACCTAGACAGTTGCATCTAACTGCATCTGCGTTGTATAAGTGGGAAAAAGAGCTAAACGTCTCTCTTCTTTATAAATAGACGATTAATGATTTGAATGAATATCACTAATGTCTCAGACCAATCCTAAGCTCGGTGAGAGTATCGTGGTTTTCCTTAGCAAACGTCACTGGCCGCTCAGCGATATCTAGTATTTATGATTCGCCAAACAAACCTGCGATTCACCGTTTCAGATACATACTGGCAGAAGCAGGAAACGCTGCTGTTGCCTCACTTCTGTCATTAAACAAACATCATCACGTGAAATAGCGCATTGATAGGCTTCGCCATGCTCCCACCATTTGTCATCGCCATCGAAGGTGGGAGAGGGGGTCTTATCTTTGTCGACGTAATGGATGGAATATGTATTACAGCGTTCCAATTCGAGAAACAATCGATTATGTGGGAATGGTGGGAATGCGCTTCTCGCGAATACGACTGCTGACCGAAGCGCCCTTCATTTCCTGTCGATAATGGAGAGACAAGAGTTGAAGGCAAGCAGTAATCCTTCGGACGTTTTGTGAGATAACGAGCTAATGATGCGACAGTGATATATCGGTCTCTGATGAGATAACGATTGGTGTGAGTGAGTCCCGTAGCTCGAAGACTTTCGTGAACTGTTTTTAGGTTGTAATAGAGATAGAGGACATAAACTGCCACTTTAAAAAACAACGACATGGAGCCACCATTTCTCTATCATATATTCGGCGACCGTACTTTTGTTGGAGATAGGCTGATGACATATGAAGGGGCAGACTTGATAGCTCTTATGTCTAACCACAACACTTTCTTCAGCATACGAAAATGATATCCCTATCGAAAAAAACAGCGTTTCCAGTGTCTCCCAGTGCGCTGAAACGCACTGGGAGACACTGGAAACGCTGTACAGTGTGTCCCAGTGTACTACAGCGCGCTGGGAGACACTGGGACACACTGTACAGCGTGGCCAGTGTCGCCCAGTGCGCTGGGAGGCACTGCGACACACTGTGCAGCGTCGCCCAGTGTCTTACAGCGCGCTGGGAGGCACTGGTCACGCTGTACAGTGTCTGCCCGCACACTGGGAACACCGGCGGCACATTGGAAGAAACTGGCCGCACTTGACGGACTTTCTATAAAACTTTATACTTGATCGCGAGATGTCGAGCGTAAAATTTACCGAATATTTTAAAACTGTTCTGTGCTGTGTGCTACACATATAGTTTCAGTTAGGCGACGGATGTGCGTGTCGGCTAAAGCAATCATCTGTCGAGCGCGCTAGCGAGCGCGCTTTCCTTGAAGTGCGCTCGAGTGTCGTCAATGTAGTCTATAAACCGCATCGAAAGAACTCATCATTCGCAACACAATATAGGAGTAGTATTAGTCTGATAATCAAGATCAACCTACTTTAGCTGTCAGTCGTTCCCGCTCGTATACCGCAGAAAGCCGCATGCACGTCACCGGCAGCACTTAGCCGCTGCAACACCCAATCCCGCGGCGTTTTTAGCTTCTGATTTGTGTAATCGAAGGTGCAAATATGACCTCGCTAGGGTCAGTTATGATCGAAACTACATTTTAGCGGTTATTACACTCTTTGTAATTGAATATATACCCACGATCTTCACAGCGACCGTGGCTCACGAAGTGCGGCCCTAAGCCTAATGCTCGTTTCGGCTAGAGTGAACTACTGCAGATCTAGTACGCGGAACGTAAACAAGGGGACAGAAAATATGTTCAAACGGGTGACGAAAAGTACAGTGTTCAGTGAGCAGTTCAGATGCACGATGTTTTCTACATAGGTATGACTAACCGCTTAGCGAGACAGTGCGATTGCCGCAACACATCTGCGATTAGGCTCATAAGTTTTGTTGCAAAACGTGCCAGGTAGACGTTCTGATGCAAGGCAGCCCATAACAAACAAACAAACACTCTCCTGTCAGGGTAGCGCGAGCACGAACAGACGAAAATCTACGTTTCTAAGCGAGAAAACATTGCTATTGGATACCGCAATTAGCTATAACATGGAGAAAAAATAAACAGAAATTTGTCTTTCGAGTGTGGCGTAGTGGGTAGCGTGTCGGGCTCACAGTGAGTGGTTCGTCTACGTAGGAGGTTCGAATCCGCGAGCTCGTTCATTTTTTTTCTTTTTTTTTTTTGTTCCAGTGCTCGTGTTTCAACCTTAATTACGGTGTGGGCACAACCAAAAATTTTAAAAACCATTTAAAAGCCCTATTTTGGCCCATAACGCGTGTCCCAGTGTGCAGCGCGCCAGCGTCCAGTGTGCCCCGTGCAGCGTGCCAGTGTCCCAGTATCCAGCGCCACACTGGTCCACTAATCAGGTATGGCACTGGGACAGTGCCACTGGGTTTTCCGATAGGGATAGATAGATAAACAGACAGACAGACAGACAGACAGACAGACAGACGGACGGACGGACGGACAGAGAGACAGACAGACAGACAGACAGACAGACAGACAGACAGACAGACAGACAGACGGACGGACGGACAGAAGGACGGACGGACGGACGGACGGACGGACAGACGGACAGACAGACGGACAGATAGACAGATAGATAGACAGATAGACAGACAGACAGATAGATAGATAGATAGATAGATAGATAGATAGACAGACAGACAGACAGACAGACAGACAGACAGACAGATAGATAGATAGATAGATAGATAGATAGATAGACAGACAGACAGACAGACAGACAGATAGATAGATAGATAGATAGACAGACAGACAGACAGACAGACAGACAGACAGACAGATAGATAGATAGATAGATAGATAGATAGATAGATAGATAGATAGATAGATAGATAGATAGATAGATAGATAGATAGATGAAATGTCCAAATCTAAACTGCAAGATAGATGAAATGTCCAAATCTAAACTGCACTCTAAGCCTCTATTCACTCCAATCGGCTAACCGTTGCAAGAATAAATATCGCGACTGTAATGCACGCCTAATGCGACCGTTCGTGTTTTCTGTATGCGTAGTTGTTCTCTTGATAAGTTGGACACCGGATTGTGCGTGGGCGCAGACGCTACAGCAGGACGTGATCCGAAGCGTCAGTGTTGCTTTTCCGGCAGAGTTTCGTGCATTAGCGGCTTATACCTTTTCCTGGCAATTTTGTTTTTGTAGCACTTTTCTCTTCTTCGAAGGTAGAAGAGTTTGTCCATTACATGCAAGGAAGAAGCCACCAGTGTGGCACGTTACTCGTATTTGCTGTGTCTGGTTATTTATTTTGAACTAGCTCCGGCCTGCTCTGGCAACATCGAAAGAAACTCAGAGAGAAAGAGAGAGAGAGGGCAAACAACCATGAGTAGTACGCTTTCTTCGTTGTTGTTGGATATCATTTTTTTCTTCTTCTTCTTATTCCTCGGACTCCTGCCGGCACTTTTATCGCGCAGTCGGCGCGTTGGCGATGATCCATTTGTCAGCGAAACTGCTAGCTTCACCGATTCTCTTGGTTCGTTTCATACGGTTCTACTTCCTTTTGTCGCCTGTTTCTCTCTCACGTCCCTGCTGACTGTACTTTTCCTAAAACGGTGCAGCGTTGCCAAAGCTAAATATTGCTTCTTTTTGGCAAAGGCCGTCTTCACGGAGTTGGCTTCTGGGGTGTCTCTCACTACTGCTGCACACTGTTATTACTCCTCCTTCCACTGCTATCACCGGAAGCTTATACTAGTAGGGGTGCTAATTTTATAGCAGCAGTAGCCGTAAGGCTGCTGGTAGTACTGCTTGCTAATACTTGCAGCAGTGGTCGTAGGAAGAGTGAGTAGTGTGGACACGAAAGGTAAATACAGGTAATACTATTGAGTCGGTTTCTCCTACAGCTACTATTGACCATTACTACTAGTTTTAGTACCACAGTAGTGGCCGTACTAGCAGTTGTAGCCGCAACAGTACTGCTGCCAGTGCTGCATATCGTTACTACTGATAACGTTGGTATTAGTAGAAGTAATAGTAGCGGTTTATACTTTTCAACAAATACTTTACTACTAAATTGGGTTCTACAAGCACATTATGTTCTGCAGTAGCAATGGTCGTCACAATTACTTGTATTATTATTACATACCATTAATTGTTGTAATGCTAGCAGTAGTTGTCGTAGTAGTAATAATAGCAGCAATAGTAGTAGTACTAATATAATAGTAGCAATAGCGTAGTAGCAGTGGTAGTAGCAATAGTGGTAGTAGTAGTAGTAGTGCTCGTAGCAATGTCCCACTGTAAGACATACATCGATATGTTAGGGTAGGTGCTTAGGCAAATCAGAGTCCTTCTAGCTTTACGATTGACTTAGGCAGTTCCGAGTCGCCATTCCCTCGCACTGGGGACCAACTGTGCTGGCTTCTGCACCACAGTGTCTCTGAAACAAGGCCAACTCAGCCACAGACTTTCGCGAGCTGCACGGTTCTTGCGACGCGAGTTGCTAAAAAAATGTTGGCCCAGCCGTCCTCAGGGAAGTAAGAAATAGAGCGGACCCGAGGGACAGGAGCCACACTGCCTTGAGGGCCGACGGGCTGCTAGCCGCAACTGACAGGAAATGCAGGAAGACGGACGCTGGCCATCCCAGCAACGCTAAGGTGGTGTGATAAACAACTGCGAGAGATACGTGTCCATGACACGCTGACAGGCACAGTGAGCCGAGCTTCGTTTCGCACCTCCCTTGAGTCTACTTCGCGGTGAGGGCAGATTCTCTCTTGAAATACAACACCTAGCGTAAAAAAACAAAAACAAAAAAAGAAACATAGATGGACATCGTTCAAGCATTGTGGTTCAGTCCGAAACCTGTCGAGCTGCCTCGTACGTCTCTCCCGAAATAAATAAAAGAAAGCATCTTTAGTCGCTGTGCAATGCGTCTCAACTATCGATAATGCATGTTTCTTCCTGTGGTACTCTCCGCACATTTGAAAACAAAACTTTAAAATGATCCAAAACTGGGCAGAGACAAAAGTAGCGAAGCACAAAGTAGGAAGAATACTGAAATAAAACACACACTGTGTAGTCTTGATTCAATGCCTGGATTTAGTACAAGCGTTCAAAAACTTGAACGCTTCACTCTTTTCTGTTCAATAACTGTTATCAGTTGTACAGTGCAGAAGCGAAGGAAAAAAACAGCATTTAAAAAAATAGGGAGAGATCTGAATACTTTGGACCTGCATGGGCACGGACACATCAGTCTAAGACCCCCGAGGCTTTTGCACACGGCTACGCCGATTTGTACCAGCCCCCGGTGACCTCCAGGATCTGAGCGTGTAAGCAAGGCTCCCACTGGTCAGGTGTAGTCCGCCTCGGTGGACCAGTGGCTAGGGTGCTCGGCTGCTGACCCGAAGGTCGTGGGTTCGATCCCGGCCGCGGCGGTCGCATTTCGATGGAGGCGAAATGGTAGAGGCCCGTGTACTGTGCGATGTCAGTGCACGTTAAAGAACACCAGATGGTCAAAGTTTCCGGAGCCCTCCATTACGGCGTCCTTCATAATCATATCGTGGTTTTGGGACGTAAAACCCCATATATTATTATCACTGGTAAGGTGTAGGTCTGGGAATTTTGGGGGGCTGCTTGTACTTTGGGACAGGACAAGCTCCTGTGACATAAACTTCAAAAAGGTCTGGGAATGAACGTGTTGGTATAGTTTTACGACTGCATAACAGCAAGATGGCAAGTTGGGCCAGTTGGTTTACGTTCATATTTGAAGACTTTGTTGATGCGCACCGAGACACACACACAAGTAGAAGCAGACAGGACAGTAAGCGCTGTCCTGTCTGCTTCTACTTGTGTGTGTGTCTCGGTGCGCTTCAACAATGCATAACAGCGCGACAAACGAACAGTCTGTTCTTCAGCGCTTGGTTCTGCCTGCGTCTTCGTTTTTCGCGCAGTTTCACAGCCCTGTGATGTGACATGGAGGCGTGCTCGATACATGCACGGCATTTGTTGGAGATCATAGTGGAACGCATGGCATAGACCTAAGCTAGGATAAGTGTCTAGTCTGAGCAAGAAATAGGCAAAGTTATCCTAATTGCTGGCTTAAATTGTCACGCCTTGAAAACTTGAGCTGCCTTTGTGTCATCACTCGTACACTTCAAAGCAATGCACCATCGTAAATCAATTCACCATACCCGAAACAAATGTTTCGGATAATCTTGTGAGATTCAACGAAAATTTGCATGGCAGCGTCGAAAGGGTATACCGTTTTAATGGCAAGCGTATTTTCGGCACTTTGCCGTAACATACCTGCATCGTTGGGAGTGTGATTCGGTCAGTATCCAAACACAGCTTTAATGCAGTCGTTAGCAATTGTTAAGAGTGGGAACACTTAACAAGAATAATTCACAAATGTATGCAAAACTGATATTACTTTGCGTAGACTGCTTGAGCATCATTTCTAACTGAACGTGAGAAAATTGTGTGTAGGCTGTATAGGAACAATTAGCAAATATATTGTAACGAAGACAACATTTACAAGCTGTCTGAAATAATATTTCATCTAAAAAATAAGTGCTCTTTTATACCGTCAACATGCAAAGCGTGAAGACAGCGGCATTTAATTGCTCCTTGGTTCAACAAAGTTATTATTATTAATTATTAATTGTTGTTATTACATTAAACATTCTTAAGGGGAAACGTAAGTAAAGCTGTGTAACAATGGCACGTCACTATACACGCGAGTCTGTTTATAATCAGTTTGCCAAAAAACATTGGTACTCAAGTTCCAGCACACGTATACGGCTAATGCTGCAAGAAGCGTAAACGCATCTACTGACAGATAATTCGTGGAATAGAAAACAAATGCATTTATATCGGCCCTGTAATAGCGCCGATGCGTGATCGCAGAGCATGACGTCATCCTTGCGTCACACTATGCGAAGTATCGTTCTAGACGTCGCCGCCAGGGGTGGTGACGTTGAACACCTTGGCCGGTATGTTGTAGATGGGGTTGCCCCCCTGGCGGGTCGGTGAGTTCCCCTGAGCGGCGGCTCGGCCGCGGACACGATGCTCGCGTAGGCGAACACGAGCACGTTGATGACGATGAGCACGACGATGACCGCGGCGGTGATCCTCATCGCCAGCGACACCGGCGTGTCCTGTTGCCGGGAGTTGGGGCGGACGTCGCGGGACGAACCGCGCTGCGCGTTCGAAGCGCCGTCGACGACGATCGCAGACGTGCTCGCCTGCGGCATGGAGGGCTGGAATAACAATCACCATAGGGTTAAGTAATTAACTAATTAATTGATTCATTCCTTTATCCGCAAGAATATTGAAAAATACAATAGACAGACAGACAGACAGACAGACAGACAGACAGACAGACAGACAGACAGACAGACAGACAGACAGATAGATAGATAGATAGATAGATAGATAGATAGATAGATAGATAGATAGATAGATAGATAGATAGATAGATAGATAGATAGATAGATAGATAGATTCAATGGGCAGCACCTGACAACAGCGCCAGCCCAATCTCTGGCCTAAGCTACTTCGACAGACATCAGTAGATGGCTCTTAAAACATTAAAACATGCTGCGCTCTCACAGCTTACATTGCGTTTAGACGACAGAGAACACGAAAACCAACAGCTTGCGCCCTGGAGCGGCCGTATTCGCTTAATCCAGAGTTGCGTAGAGTTACGCGAGATCGGATCCAAAGGATTTAGTTTCTCGCCTGACTTCTTATAACATTTCGATTCGTTCGTATCGCATTCATTGCGATTAACTGGGACCTTTAGCGCTATTGAGGCACCATTTTTTTTCCCCCGTTTCATTCTGAAATGTCCCTCTCATTGTGGAATAGCGCGAAAAATAGCAGGGACACTGGCAAGAGAGCCGATACAGGTGCTGTCAAATGGCGTTTATTTTCGAAAACACAGATATGCATACAACTGGTCATGCGCAATGACTTCGTTCAACAGCAAAACATAATCTGCATTTCACATTCCCGCTTACAGCCCTGGACCAGCAAACCTGATTCCTTATGTGACGGAGTTAAAAGACGGGTGGCCTATGCACTTATCTCTTAATTGTGCAATGAAAAAAGCTTCGGCTACCTCTCTGGCTGGTCACCATGTTGAAATAATAAGGTTGTGTCATCAAAACAAGGGGCACATTTGCACTCTGCGCTATGAAAGACACGTGTCTACTTGGTCTGCATTTCATCGAAGAATGATGTTCACGGGGTCGAACATTTACGCAACAACCCCATTGTCTGACATAGGTACGACCACATGACATTGGCAATCGGTGCACAACTCCTTTCTTGTTGCGTTCTACAAACTGACTCAGCGTCTGAAAAGTTCGCAAACTGTTAAAGGAGTACTGACACGATTTCGTGAGATCGCAAAAGGGACATTTTTCGTTTCCTTGATACGCAGTGTCAACTCTTTCCATGCAATGGAGTCAGACAACAGGTGGAAAATATTTTACTTTGATTTTAAATCTTTCGTCGCTGAGGATCTGCACGCCAGCCGCACTGCAATGGACATTATCCTGACGAGTAAACGCAGTTCCCCTGAGTTCGCGATTTCTGCCTAATGCATGACGCCTATATAAAAAAAAAGCCTCCACCTCCCCGAAGGGGAATCGTGAGGAAATGCGAATGCATTTCGCGCGCGCTTCACTCCATTTATATATGGTGGTTGTGGTTTGAAGAAGGAAAAGGCGCCTAATTTCTGCAGCCCGGTCGGGAGCACGGCGCAGCGCCTTTTTTTTGCTTTTTCTTGTTTTTTTAATTTTTTTTATTTATTTTTTTTAATTTTTTTTTCATATATAGCTCCGCCGCAGACCGCTTTTAGTTAACGCGCACGCTGCGAATTTTTATTGTTCAACAACGCACAGGAGAAATCTCCCACCGGCACCACCTTGGAGGTCAAGATTCATTGCCATATATATGGGGTGGCCAGTGAACGGTTGTGCAGCGCGAGCAGTCGGTTTTTTCAACCAAGAAACTCGCTAGCAGACGCTGCCTGTGTCGGCGTCGCCAGGCGAGAGAGGGAGAGGGGGGGAGCGTAGGAGAGGAGAGAGAGGTGGGGTGCGCATGCGCAGTGGGAGTGTGGACGCTGCGGGCAGAGATGCCTAGAGAAGAGAGGGGGGAGCGTAGGAGAGAAGAAGAGAGGTGGGACGCGCATGCGCAGTGGGAGTGTGGACGGCGCGGGCAGGGATGCCTAGAGGAGAGAGGGGGGGAGCGTAGCAGGGGAGAGAGGAGGGGAGGCGCATGCGCAGTGAGGGTGTGGTTGCCGCGGGGAGGGATGCCTAGGAGAGAGGAGGTTTTTTATCTATTTTTTTTGAAAGGGTTTGCGCATGCGCAGTAAGGGCGGTCACGCCGTACACCACCACCACCGGATTAAGCTTCGCCATAAGATGCTTCACATCTAACACCTGCCGGCGCGCACACCTCCTCAACCTATCCTCCTCCTCCTCCTCCGCGGACAACGCCAACGCCGCACAACGCCAACGCCGCATGCCTGACATAGCCCGACTATGAAATGCATTCGCATTTAAAAATTCACTGTCAGAGTCACTGGAAGACAATTCCCTAATCGTTGTTTACGTGCTCCAGGAGCGGACGACAGATCTGGCGCTAGTATGTCGAGAGTTGCTGCCATCCCGTGACGTCACACGGCTATAACACGTCACTAAGAACTCAAGGCGGTGATGCGGGCTAGTTGGTTTGAGTCACTTGTAGTCAAATTTGTAGCGCAATAAACCCAGACGCAGACAAAAGTACAGAACACATACACAGGACGTCCTGTGTATGTGTTCTGTACTTTTGTCTGCGTCTGGGTTTATTGCGCTACAAATATGACTACAAGTCACTGAGAAGCCGCCCCTTCAACATGGGAACCGAAAGTGTGTTTTTTTTTTTTTAAGGTAGCGGTAATAAAACTATATTCGACGCATTCCCAGGCACCACAATACTCGTTCTAGGTTTCTCGACACGGTATTTTTATTTATTTAAAGCAATAATCCAAAAATTTTTTTTAAGTTCGTGTCAGTACTCATTTAAGACACTGCGTCTCTTACCTGCTGCTCCTGCTTGTGCGTCTGGGAATGCTGCTCATGCTGATGCTGGTGCCGGCGGCTGTGGGAGCTCGATCTAGGAGAGTGCCGTTTGGGAGCTGCGGTAGCGTTCGCCGTCGTCACTTCGCTCTTTGCCGACTGCGGTGGCTCCTCGTGCTTGTCCTCAGGCGGATGTGCCTTCTTGGACCCTGTCGTAACTGCCAGAGAGGAGGGGAGAACAGGGCAATCACGCTCGTTAGCTGTTACGTTTAATTTGGCAGTTCGTGAAATGTGCACTGTGACCATTATGCGTGTTTGTCCCAACCCGCATTGCAACAGCCCTTTATGGGCAGAAAGCTCCCAAAGCCTCCGATCTTGGAGGCAGTGCGAAACCACATTGGGCGCAGAAAAGTTTCAGGGAGAGGGAGGGGCGCGGGATTTGACGCGCGTCCTCCTGACTCGAGCAACCAATTGATTGGTTCTGTTTTTAGCACCGAGATACGGCGGAAACTGTGTTTCCTCCTTTAGCATCTCTGCGCAAAAAAAAAAAAAAAAAAAAAAAAAAAAAAAAAAAAAAAAAAAAAACGAACGAAAAGAGTACACATGGACAAGCCTAATCTAACAACTGATTTATTCTTGAAAACAGTAGTTTTGTGTTTCCTCTCAGCGGCATAGTTGGTATTTATCCCATGACACCGTTTTCGCTTCTCTAATAAGCAGAAGTACTTTGACGGATGAAGCGGGTCAGGGTACTATAGCGTTCAAGTGCTACGTGAAAAAGAGTTCACTTTTTCTAGTGTACAACGGGCGGGAGCTCAAAAATAGCCACATGGTCCTTTGACCATTGACCTAAAACGACTGGAAGTCGACAGCCATCTGCGACGATCATAGAGTTTCGTATAAATACACTAGAGGGAACTCTGGCGCTAGTGCCTATGGGAGCTGCAACGCATGGCGTTTTAGCCAGCATGGTAATGGTGGGTAGTACACGAATTCGTCTAAGCTTCGTACTTTCGGCTCCGTTTGGCTCCGCGAGGCCTTGAGCCGCTGTGTTGCAAAACAAAGTTCAGCAAATGTTCAGCAGTTGCACTTCGCCACCTTAACCTATTAGGCTCACCAATCCAAATCCGCTCACAAAGTTCGCAACGATTCATTCTTTTATCAGAAACAAACGTGAAAGCACGACAATAAACAAAGCCGCAAGCGCGAAGATAAGGCAAATTCGTGTACTACCCATCATTCCCATGGTTATGACAAGAACAGGACAAGAAG
>JALIZH010003267.1:27500-32023 GCA_030522465.1 Rhipicephalus appendiculatus | reverse complement strand
GTTTTAACAGCCGACAACGCCCCCCCCCCCCTTCCCCTTCCCCAGTGGCGTAGCCAAGGGGGGGGTTCAACCCCCCCCCCCCCCCCCCCCGAAATTTTTCAGTTTTGCTTGCGTATATATGCACGCACACATACAAACGCACGCACGAACATACATAAAGTGTGGTTGAACCCCCCCCCCCCCCCCCCCCGAAAAAAATTTCTGGCTACGCTACTGTCCTTCCCCTCCATTCCCCCATACCCTCCCGGAACGGATTAAACATGTTCAGAGATGTCGGGTTTATACCTTTTAAAAGCCGTATCTGGAGCCATTTCAGCGTCCAAAATAGACGACTGTGCGCATATATATAGTTGTCTGGATGAAGATGAATCGTTGAACGTCGTCGAGGTACGCGGAGCTTCGCCGTGTCAGAAATATCTAATGACCTTTGACACCCCAGAGATTCACCGTTTTCGAATACGACGCCCTTGGTGAGGTCTAGCAGACCGTGCATTGCGCCGGCAAATACGCAGCTTGCAAGAACACATCTGCGCAGCGCGCAGCGAAACATAAAATAACTGTTCGCTTTCGCTCGCTATGGAAATGGGCGTATAAATGGTGTCGCCGCGAGCTCGGCTTCGCATACCTCCGCACTTATCTTCTTTTATTTGCCTCTTTCGCATACGCGGAAGACGGAGTCGTTCGTGCGACGATGCGACGCGCGTATAGAATCGCATGCATATGCATATTACATACACTCGCGATGTGGGTGTGCGCGCTGTGTCGTCCGTGCCTTTGTGCGTGTTAGCGACGCCAAGCACCGCGTCTCCTCCCGACGCGAGAGCGCGGTCGCTTACATCCGTGACGCATGCGTTTTCCCCGGTTGGCGCTAAAAATACCGCCATATACACGTTTCCGCGGCGGCAAAAAGGCGGTGTATACGGGACGCTGTGCAGAGACGGAGCGGCGGGTGGGTCAGAGGTTGCCTTTTGGGTGACTGTTTCTTTTTCGTTTCCCTCTTATACTGTAAAGAGTGCATTGCTACAAAACGCGATCTTAGCCTCTCTCTCTCTCTCACCCCCCCCCCCCCCTTTTTTTTTTATGTCCTTACACAGCAGTTTCATATATTTGGCTTTGCGCTGCTCCCTTTGTCACCCGTCATGCTCTGCGAACGAGATACGGAAGTAAGTTTGCGACGGCATCGGATGGCTCGTTCCACCTCGTTCTGCCTGCTTTTGCTGTACAGCTCTAGCGCGACACAATTCCTGCATAGGGGAGGAGAAAGTGAGGATCTCTTAATAGCACTCTCTTGTACACATACGCGTATAGGGTTCTTGTTCTTGTCGTACACCCTGTTTTGTAGGAGTTGAATGAGGTCCAGTAAAGCAGTAAAGTGCCGCACGCACGCACGCACACGCAGACACACGCACACACGCACGCGCACACAAACACACACACACACACACACGTGTGTGTGTGTGTGTGTGTGTGTGTGTGTGTGTGTGTGTGCGTGTGAATGTATGTATGTATGTTCCTTTTTCTTGGTTTTTCATAACCTTGACTTTAAAGCACAAATGAAAACAAACACGACGAAAAAGACATACGCAGCTTCCTTGCTTGGTTGTCCTAATATGATTGGATTACTCATGGCCGGCTCGCGATTTCATAAAAAACGGCGCTTGTGAAGGAAGGCGTACGCTGAGTTATCACCAGTATGTTCTTTTGTGGACGTGATACCGTTACTAGTAATCCCAAGGCTGGTCCTGAACTACCATCTTTCTCTTGGAGTCCATCCTGTTCACCCGGAATGCCTTTTGACTGATGTGGACGCCACATAGGCGAGAACCCATCCTCTTGATTTACGAGTCCCACTGCAGCAATTTTGTTAATGTTGGAAGACGCAGGAACCGCTTATTCCGCATTGTTTGCGTCCGCTCAGAACAAGAATAAAAGTAGGGATGATGATGGCTGCGTACAAGTGAGAACGATGAAGTACGTTAACTGTGATTAAAATATCGTGACTATATAATGCGGGTTTCAAGGGCGCTGTCGCTGCCACTGTTTGTTGAACGCGGTGCCTACGTGCTCGCCAGTCCTCGAATGCGCCGCCACGCTCTGCTGGTGCCGCGGCTCGCCGCTGCATCGGCGGCGCTGGCGCCGCGCCGCCCGTGTGGCGACATTTCGTGTTCGAATCACTCTGGGTGGGGTTACCCCGCAGCGGTCGCAACTTTCCTCGCGAAGGCGAACGCAAACACGCGTGTGCATGGTGAGCTATATCATACATCTATCGTACACGCACGCATGCATGCATGCGTGTATGATAGATCCGCATGGGGACAAAAGCTGCGTGTTTCGATACCGTGGACTTGTATCGCCAGTGGCGATGAATAATATCTGGGGTTTTACGTCCCAAAACCACGATATGATTATGGGAGACGCCGTAGTGGAGGGCTCCCGAAATTTCGACCATCTGGTGTTCTTTAACGTGCACTCCATGGCATCGCACAGTACACGGGCCTCTGGCAGTTCGCCTCCGTCAAAATGTGACCGCCGCGGACGGTATCGAACCCGGGACCTTCGGGTCAGCAGCCGAGCACCATAACCACTGCTCCACCGCGGCGGACCCGTCAATGGCGAAAAGTATAGCTCGCGACAGTGACATTTGATTTTGACTGCCTAGGAAGATCCGCATTAACCAAATCTTTAGGGATGCACAGTTTGCCTGTCATTTGTGCGAGGCTCGTGGCGCAGATCAAGCATTAGGTAATTAGTGAGAGCGATATTCGTTTCTGCTGATGCGACATCATCGGTATAGACTTACAGCTCCTCTCTGTGGTATATATCTTTGCAATCATCGATGCAAAATTCGATGCACAATTCGATGCACAATCATCAGCACAGATCCACTGTATCGCCATGCGTCATTGGTAATCGAACCGCGATGACATGTATAGTATATACGCAAGAGCAGGACACAAAAGCGGCGGCGACGGCCTACGGGTGTCGATTTCCCGTGCCTCCCATGTTTGGTATGTCGGCGATGTGTCGCGCCAGGCGCCATGTTTGTGGCAACACCCCTGGCGCGAATTAAAGCGCGGCGCCCTCCTCCATGCATAAGTTCCGCGTACGCGGCGCAACTTGTGCAGCCTCTGACGCCGGCAGATTGCGATTACTTGTGCGGCGCAGCGCGTTACGTATGCATGCGAACGACGACGACGGCGCGGTCACGCATCGTCACCGCTGCAATGAGACGTCGCAGCCGGGAGAGGTCGTTAACTCTCCCACCGGCTTTTCTGAACTGCTGCTGGTGGATTGGTGCACACGTCGATACTCTTACGTTCACGCGCTTGGTCGTTCCTCTGTACGATTGAATCGACGATTCGAATATTAGGTTTAGAAGAACGGATACCTTGGCGAGTTTGTAAGGATTGCATGATGTATATTTGAAAGCACAAAACACTCAACATATAGACACATGAAAGGAAAACTAGTCAAAACGTGTACGATAAAGTCTGGCCAGTTTCTAAAAACAAGCTTTCGTTGGCAGTCTGCCGCGGTGGATCAGTGGCTGCGGTGTGACTGCCCCGCATTATTTTTTAGTTCTTACTGCGTTGTTTACCATACGATTCAAATTTGTTATCGCAGTCACCCCTTGACCAGTGCTACTCGATTCGACAATATGCCGCAATATTTCGTTCACCTGCCTGCACTCGAATACCTGCCCTTTCCACCCCCACTCTACCCGTTGGTTTATTAATGGTCACGGGACCTTTAAGAGGGTATCAGTTAAACTGAAACAGTTGTCTGATGCGATAATCTCCGATAAACGGCGCTGCTATATATTGCGTGAAGTTTATTTAAAATTTTTGTAAGCGTATGTAGCCGCAGCGATCATCACTCTATATACTTAGGAGCAGAAATCATTACTGACGCCTCCGCACCTGCTCCGAACCCTGCCCTTCCATTCGTCAGACGGTAGCGCCACTGCGAAAGCGGGAATTCTTCCGCAGCCGCAGCGAAGAGTGGGCATCCGCGTTATAAGTGTGGCCCTAATCGCAGGCGGTTTGTAGCTCGTGAAACGTGTTTTACATGAAAGTTCCAGAATTTCCGCACATATACGCGAGTGAGTTGTGGGAAAACTGTTACATCCGTGGCGATCACTGGTGTTTAGACATTAACTGCGATTACTTTCGTCTCAATGCCATCGGGAATCTTAGGCTTCCAAGTGTCTCAATGTGCGCCCCCCCTCTTTCCCTCTGTGCAGCATCAGCGAGTGCTACTTTGCGGTCAAGGGAACGGCACTGGTGCTTCCTCATGACGAGTCCATGCACGTCTACCGATGCTCCAACAACAACGTCGGTGAGTAGTACGCTGGAGAGCGTTTTTATTTCCAGTAACCAATCATGCGTCGTGATCCATATGACATTTACTGATGGATGGATCTCTCGGAGAGAGTGCAACCTAGCTTTTGGAAATATAACATCGTAGCACGTATGTTGCCACTAAAGAAAAAAGAGGAACAGTTTGGCAGGCGAGTTATGAGA
>JALIZH010003267.1:0-25000 GCA_030522465.1 Rhipicephalus appendiculatus | reverse complement strand
GCCACTCTCGCAGCGAGGGCATCCGTCCTGGACCCGTTGTGCGCTCCGCCCCAGCGAGCCGCAGCCTCGAGGAGCCGAGCGCGTACGGTGCGCAGCGAACGCGCCAGGAAATTGCCCTCCGGAGAAGACGCCGCCTGCTCGGCGCTCTTGGAGAACAGCTCGGTGAGCACGGCCGTGGCCAGCAGGAAACCGAGGCCTCCGTAGTTGAGGGAAGGCACCGTCCCCTCGACGTAGTACGGTGGCTGGAGGACTGCCGGCAGGACGTACAAGCGGTTGTCCTGGATGTCGTACACGGACAGCCAGGCCGGATCGAACGTCCAGCGCTCGGGGTCTTCCGGGAACATGAGCCGCTCGCGGCCCCACATGCTACGAGCCGGGTCGAAGCTGCGCTGGTAGGTCACCCTGGCGGCGCTGACGTGAGACTCGAGGTAGGAGTCGCCGATCCGCACCGGCTCGTAGTACGCGTCCACGCGGGCTTCGTCCTCTGCCCACTCTGGGTAGCCGAGGGTCAGGCCCATCGTGGAGCGCAGCTTGCGGTACACGGCCTCGATCTCGGGATCCAACGGCCGGTGGTCCTTGACGATGTAGATGTCCAGGCTTCTGGCGACGTGGTAGGCCACTCGGTACGCCTCGTAGTTCGTCGACGTCCCGGGGCTCTTGAGAGCGTACACGCGGCCCATGGCATACGGCAGCACCTGGTTGACTTGCGTAAGGCAGTGCCTCGACGGCTGGTGCGTCTCGAGGCCGGTCGCCTGGAGGAATTGCTTGTACGCGTTCGCCATGGACGTGGTCGTGTACGGAGCGAGTCGGCTCACCACTTTCCATCCGAAGTAGTTGGCTGCCGGGACGCTGTCGCCAACGATCATGGCCGTGACGTTGGTGGCGTACTCCCAGGATGCCGACTGGAGGTGGGGGGTAATTCGTGGCTGCTCCCTGGGTCACCTCGTCAAGGAACCGTTCCCAGTCCCACTTGGTGCCGGCCATCCCTCAGCGTCTTGCGTTTGTAGGCGCCGTCGTCGTCGCTGCAAGACGCACACCTGCGCTCTTGCCAGGCTCGTTTCGAAGGCTACTACATTGGCCGGCACATCGCTTCTGTTGGTATAAAAGCCCGCAATTATTTTCAGCACCGAATCAATGTACTCTAGGTACACTCCGACGTCTGCAGTCTTCTCGATAAAGCTTAGCGGTGGCAGGCCGAGTAGCGGACATCCCACGGTGCGAAGAGGAACGTGTCTCCCGACTTGCGTAACCGCAGGCTAAAGTAGAGGGTTCCGCTCCCGTGTCGCGCGTGAAGAGCTCGAGCACTCTTTGCGGCTTCCTTAAGGCTGTACCACCTTCGCGAAACGGCCACTGGTCAACTTCGGCGCGTCGTAAGAGACTGCGGAAGTACTCCAGCCCGGCGCGGTCGCGGCTTTCGAGGTCTCGGCAGCTCGCGTATAACAACGCCAGTTTGCCAAGGCTGGTAGAAGGCCAAACCTGACTCAGCTGGGCTTCCAAGAAGTCGCCGACTTCGCGCAACACGTCGGCCGTGACAAGTCGCTCGCTTCCGACGAGAACCCGGTGGAGGGTATTTGGACGGCGGCTCGTGCACCCACGGGTGACAGACCATGTCGAAGATGCTGCGGCACGCGTCCGCCGACTCGTTTAGCGTGTAGTAAAGGTTGACTCCGGCGGAGCCGCACGCGGTATCTCGGCACACGGGCCGCCTGTAAACGAAAGCCGGGGAACTCTGGCGTGGCGTTCTTCAGCCGCGCAGACTCTCGCAGGCCAAGGATTCTCATGTGCGAAAAGATAACGAACAGAAAGGCGAGAGCCATGTCGAAGAGCAGCAGTCGCATCGGTATCCTTTGCAGCACCGCGGTCACGTAGTGGTGGTACTCCAGCTCGTTGATGTAACACGAGCGCAGCTGGTCTTCCGCTTTTGGAACGGCGCCCGCTTCTTTGTGATCGGTACCGCCGTCCCGCGGCTTCTCATTCGTCGGTAGCTCACTCTGCAGTCGCTTAGCAGAGAGGCTTGCGTACACATCTCGGGAGGCGAGGAAACGGCGAAAGGCTGTGAGGTCGTAGTCGCCGGAGCTTGGTGCCCCACGTTCTCCTTGGTTTGGCCGGCGACTGCTTGAACAGCTGTAAGAGCAGCTGCATCGGAAGCTGCGGCACGTCTACACCTGCAGTCGCGTGCGACCGTCTGCAAGGTTTGCGTCAGAAGGCTTTTGTCGCTGAAGGTTTTGTTGCTGGAAGTTCGGTTGCGGGAGGAGGTTTTGCCAAGGTAGCCGCGGTTGTTGGGGAGGGGCAGCCGTCGGTGGTTTCGTCGCAAGTGGCGCTGCTGCCGACGGTATCGCAGCCACGTCTTTAGCGGCAGGCTCTGCCCTAAAGATTCGGCCGCGGGCTTCTGGCGGGACCGTCGTCTTGGTGACGCCGTGCTTTCCGTTCTGACTCGGCGTGGTGCTCGACACTGCCCTCACCTCCAGTGCCCTTGGCGGTGCTGATTTCGCCGCCGGTTTCGAGGCCCTCTCCGACGACGGCCGCGCCGCTTCCGTGGGAGTCGCTCTCCTCGCGCGCGGTCTCCGTGTCGAAGACCTGCAGCTGCGCGGGCATCGGGTCGTGCTTCAACGGGCACTCGGGAACTGTACCGGAGCACTTGGCGTGCGCCGTCCAGTAGGGCAGGTGCGATTCCTCAGTGCCGTGATGCACGGCCTCCTGCTGCTGTCGTTTGCCTGCCGGCTCGACGTTGCCGCCGATGGCGTGTGACCGTGGCATCGCTGTCCGAGGCGATCTGGCCGGCACGAGGTTGCCCTTGTCGGGCGCCTTCTCCGGTGGCGAGGGCTCTTCGACCGACCGCTGGCTCGGCCTGTCTTCGGTGCTGCTGCTGAGCGACGAGGCGAATAAATCGAAGGCCGAGAGACGGTCGCCGAACCAGGCTCTCGAGGTCCGCGTGGCGTCCGCCCGCAATGGTTCGGCCGAGTTGTCGGGCCGCTGCTGCAACGGTGGCGTCTGCTGCGTGGTCATCTCCCGGCGCCGCCGCAGCTCTTCCGAGTCCCACTTGAGCCAACGACCCTCGCTGTACTCTTCGGTCAGGCTGGCGTCCTGCGGCCGGCCGGTCAACGCGCGGTCCTCGGTCGACATGGAGTACTCCGACGAAGGCCGGAACTCCCATCGCGAACGCAGCGGCGGCGGCGAAGTGGGCTGCGACTGCGGCGAGGCGACTCGGGAGTTCCAGGCGTCGCCGCGGTTGTGCGCAGCGGGCGGAGGATGGCTGGAGCTGTTCGGTTCGCCCATGGCTTGCTTCTATCTCAGCTGGCTTCTCGAGGCGCGTGGCTATCATGAGCAGCGCGTGGCACGTGGTGGCTTGCTTGCCTGCTCGCTTGCTCCTCTATCAATGGCGCCTACCCATTACGGGGAATTGGCCGAGAAGTCTTCGTTAATGTAAAGTTCAACTTAAGAACAAGTAAAAGCACGGTAGAAAAAAAAAAAAGATTGTTCACCTTGTAAAGAAATGGAATAACGTTAGCGACTGTAGGTTGATTTCAATCTTTTTTTTTCATTCCCTTAATTGCTGTTATGATAAAAGTAATCATGACGACTCGAATAACTATGACATACCCTCTGTTGTGACCGTCCAAGAATATGGCGGCGTCAGTAAGCGCGCAAGCTCATTGCACATCCCTCTGTCCACTCACATGTCCACACCGCTTTCCCGTACATCAGTAGCAGGCCAGTGATATAGCTCCTCCGGCCAACCACTTCGAATGGTTTTGTTTTGTTTTGTCGTTGTTGTCCTTGTCCTCTGGGCCTGGCACATACCCAATGCAGGGGATTGGCTGAGTAGTGGGTGAATTTTTCCAATATTTTCTATATTGTATAATTCCTAGGTACAATAGTTAATTGCGTAGGCAAGAATTTCTCATAATAAAGGTTTCTTCTTCTCTGTGTCACGGAAGGGAACGTGAGGTAGAGTCGTACAGAAAGTTTCTCGCATAGAGCTTCTCACCGTAATAGTAAGAAACTCTATGGTTTCGGTTTCTCACTAGAGAGAGTGAGAGGGAAAGCATGTTCACATGATAAATGTCCGTCTGGTGTAGTATAGTACAAAAAAAGAAATAGTGGATTTAAAAGCAACGATTGACAGAGTGACAGGAAAAGGAAGTAATGAACAAGTAGTCGACGGTGATCTAAGTACCCTATACCAACGAAGGCTGTTATTGCAACGGACGCACCGCGATCTGAGGAGAGATCTGGTATTGGTATGTTTTGCCCTGAACTCGACTGGTCTTTTTCATTGCGGCTGCCTGACTTTCTACCGGATTTTCTTGCTGAATTTCTGGCAATGATATAATCTTTACGCCAGTTAAGTAGTTCAATTACATTAGTTGCCGTTATGGCTGATTCTTTATCTGTGGGCTCCTCTCCTTCCCCTTCTGGTGACACGCCTATGCTAAAGCTCTTTACATTGTTAGTTCCCGCTCATATTCAATGAATTCATTTGACCTGGGTACTTGTGCACAAAGGTTTGCTGTTAAACGAAATGGCTAGTTCTCTTACAAAGGTGTCGCTTTTGGCACGGATCATTCGAGTTTTTCCGCTTACGGCACACATCACCATGGCAAGATCTCGCTCTTTAACATTCTGACATGCCGGCAACATTCTGAAAAAGTTTATCGGACCCCGTATAGACCCTTTTCAAGATTGTAAAGCTAGCTTTCCTGCTATGCAGTTTGCCCAACTAATGACGGCTGGTCATTTACCGCAAAACAGCCCGTTCAACCGTGGTTTGCTTACGCTATGACGTGGAAGATGTTGACCCGGCTCTCTTGATATAAACACTCATAATAGACATGCCCCGGCACGTTCAACTAGGACTGCGTCTCCGCTTGAAGCACGACAGGTGCCGCCATTACTTGGGCGAATATGCGACGCAGAGAAGCGCACTTGCGAATTAAGAAAAGGGTTCATTGACTGCTTCTCCGGAGATACAAGCAACCTCTTACTTCCCAGGCGCAGCGATTTATCCATGTCAAGAACGATGGAAGTGGCCATAACGAAATTTCGTTGATGCGTTAGCTCCCTCAACTTTTACTTGCTTAGAGCAGGTTTAGTGTTTTCCCCTCTGTGCATCTTCTGTAGTGAGGAGGAAACTATTGGCCATTTATTTCTATCTTGTCGCCGGTACACGACATTGCGGAAGAGAATAATAGTACAACCTCTTCGCAAGCTGGGCCTGAAAGTATCAGAACTTGTTAGTCTTTCTTTTGGGGGCTCTGGGATACAGCCATAGGGATGTTTTCTTCGCCACTGAGAAATTCATCAGGTAGACTAAAAAAATATCTAGCTAAATTCTTGCTGCTTTAGACTTTTCATTATCAATAACTGCTTCCTCAAATCAATGTATTAACTGTAGTTTCTACGTATAGTAAACTACAGGGATTGTGGGATAAATTCACACACTACTCGGCCAATTGCCTTCCATTGGGTATGAGCCATGTCCGGAGGAAAACAACAAGAACTCAAAGAAAAAAAATTCTGTTGGATGGCATACATTGCTGCGACATGTGACGGACCGCATTCGTAGTAGAGAATTCGATGAAGCGAATACAACCGAAAGACACTGCCTATATCGGTGCCAATTATGGTTGGGTACATAAACGCTATGACGACGAGGGCGTGAAGGCGACAGCGTGACCACGATGGCAAGGTAGCAGGAGTGCCCTTCAAAATTCAACATTCCTTTACGCCAAGCAGATCCGGTACCCCTATTCAGGCAATTTGCCTTAAAATTGCGAAGTGGTCGCGCGCTGCGGTGATTGGTCAAAGACTGCAGACAACTGCGCACATCGGCGAGGGACACGCAGCGGGATTCGACGACGGACGCTCCCCCGCCGACTTCGATGAGTTTTCCTGTACCACTCGATTCTCGACCGATTTCCCTCGCACCGTTTCACTGAGAAGACACTGGACCAACTTTTGATAAGCAAGAAAAGGTACGTTGGCGTCGCAAGATGGACCCCGGGTCGTGGAAGTTAGGAAGACGAAGTTGCTTCACAAGTGCAAGCGGACGCGCGGCCGTGTGTCCGACGTCCTCCGGCTGAATTAAGGGCCGAACCGCGGTCCAATCGTTATGGTCATCGCCTCGCTGACGCGATCCCAAGCGGCGATGAAGTCCGGGAGGGGCCGGGGGGCCCGCAACCCGCCCTGGCCGCCGCAGCATCAGCAGCAGCCCGATGGCATCGGCGACCCGTTGCCGGCGGCGGTTCCCTCTTGTTCCCAGTACGAACTGGCCTGGTCATCGTGCGTATTGCGACGCAAGAACCCGCGCAACGGCAATCGCTGGTGCGCCGCTCGCTCGCCCGTTCCGCTAGCCGGCAACCCCCCTGCCACAACCGCGGCCGGCGCGCAGGGACGACAACGTAAGCGCCGCCCAGTGTTAGATTAAGCCCTAACCACACGTACGCGTTACAACGCGTCAGCGCGTGGCGTTTCGACTTGGCGCCGCGCCCTCTCCCTACGGAGAGAGAGGGTGCGCAGCTTAGTTTAGCCGTGCGCCCTCTCCCTCCCTAGGGAGAGGGCGTGGCGCCGAGTCAGCACGCCACGCGCTGACGCGTTGTAACGCGCACGTGTGGTTAGGGCTATAGAGGCGAGCTGTTTCCATCTGTGCGCGTATTAACGTGCCAGCAGGCCGTTAAGGTTGAACACGTTGTATTCTTAAGTGTGCTAAACTATTCCACGTATATTTTAAGCGTCACTGTGCAAGAACGCAATCAGCATTTAAGCATGAGCACATTTCGTGGAACATGAGGCAATTCGAAACTCTTACATATGCCTACTACGCAGTCAGAACACTGCAGAGTAGGCATATCTAAGAGTTTCAAAGTGCTCCATGTACCACGCAATGTGCTCACATTTAAACACTGATTTTATTCTTGCACCGAAATCTGTAGTTGTCATTTAATAACTGATAGTAATGATGCCAGTTGCAGTTAACCTTTAAGCGGAATAGTATAGAAAAGCCGCGTTTGTGCAGATTCACTTTCAATATGTGGAAGTAGAAAGTAAGGTCTCAGTGACGTCTTTCTAAGCGGGAATCGACACATTCGTATGTTGCGTTCAGCCCTGTATATGCACTGACGCATATTTTATTACCGTGTGCAGATCCGTGTATATTGACAAAATGACTGGCTTTTTTTTTTTTTCATCTTTTTTTTTTTCTTTCGTGGCGAGTTCTTTCGTAAACGTAATGCTTACGCAACAGCAGGCTCTCTGGCATCGACATTCCTCCGCTCAGTGAGCGTCAAATGAGGAAAAGTCATGCTCGTTGTCTCGAGTTGCGACGTCGCGTTTCCTTACTGCGCACGTAGACCACACGGCTTGCCAAAGACCGCCGCCGCTGCCTCGTGACTCGAACTCTCCGAGACGCTGCAGGGCACGCCGCTTACGCTCGCACGTTCTTTCACATTGTGTAAACATATGCCCGCGGCTCCCCGCGGCGTGCCTGGACCGGCCGTCGCCCGCCTTTGGGCCCGGTGGTCTTCCCGCGCGGTGAACCCGGTGTTAGCGTCCTGTGCCCCAAAAAGGGCGCCCGCTGCCTTCCTCCTCAGGTACCGAAATAGTGCGCCCTCCCCCCGTCCTCCTCTCGGGGCACAGTGGGGCGGGGGTCCCCGCTTTATAAGGCGCTGGACGGCGCACGCTGGCAGCACCCGACGGACCACGGCAGGAATACTTCACGCAGCCAGCGCAGCGTGTCCGTGTACGAAGCCAGGGGCGCGCCGTAACGGTCGATCGACTGTCGGAGTATAGCTCGTACACGCCGATTGGCTATGCCGTGAGCGCGTACGAGATCGTCGAAAGCCGGTGATTGGCTGAGCCATTCAGCGGACGTCCATGGATGCCACTCGCTTGAACGAGGCTTCGCTAAAAGTTGCGTCACGAAAATGTCGAATTGAATCCTCGGATTAATGAGCCGAAGAAGAATACCCGTGTAACATGTTGAGAATGTAGAGCACTGCCCGCGCCGTATTTCTTGCATTTCGACTTTTGCCGTTGGCTCAGACACCGGCGTTTTAGCTCCGATTAGCCAATCGGCGCGATGCTTCACGAGGAAAGAATAAAAAAGAAAAAAAGGAAAAACAAACAAACAAAAGAGAACGGTGAAGTGGGAACGTTACGAAATAGTGATCCAGAGAGCGGCTTCATGCATAAATGGTTTTGTATTGTAGTGCCGGGAGCTTTGTTACTGTGAACTTCTTCTGTGCTTTGTACGCTCTGTCTCGCTTAGTAATACATCGTACGAGAAGAACAAGAAGATGGCTTTCGCCTTCTATTCGTCTAAGCAAATGGAGTAGGGACCGTGCGACTTTGTTAATAGAGGCTTTCACGGCTTTATTATACAGAGTATGGGCGTTCGCGTTGTATCTGACGCGTACCATCGAGTGTTTTCGTTATTATAAATTCTGTCGTCTTACATGCCGTCCACACAGTCTGACTGAGGCACGCCGCGATGGGGCACCTAAATAGGACACGAGCATTTTCGTATTTAGCCCTGATTGAGACGCGGCTGCCACAGGCGTTGATCGATCCCACGACCTCGTGGTCGGAGCGCAATACCATAGCCACTGAACCATCTCGATAGCTATACTTTTCGCTTTCCCTGGCCGACTAGTTCTAGCCAAAGGGGAGACTTTGGCTAGTTGGTTAGAGTGTGTGGTTAGGATTCAACGCTCGTCTTGTGCGGTCTCCCTGTTTTTGTCTTGTTCTGAATTCATGTTTAAACAATTCAACAATTCAACGTGAATTAACTAGTTCCATTCGAGGTACCGGTTACTTGTTGGGTGGGGCTGCCGTGTCAGACTAGGAATTTTTTGCAATAATAATAACTTTGTATCTTTCAATCAGGTTGCTTAAATGGACACTGAATTGAAATATTAAATATGTTTGGTGTGATAAACTATTGGAAGTGTATCGTCGCTAAGTTCTACATAATGGGTTGTTAGAAGGTAAAAGTAGAGCCCAGAGTATCATTTTTTTAATTTGGCGTCGAATTCAGAGCTCCTCAATGTTACTGTGAGGTCAGGAATTTCAGAGATCTTTTTCCTTCGCATTCTGGCTTCATTGCCTTCGTGAGATTTCCCGAAACTTGCTCTGTTAAGCCTCTTGTCCTCTTAGAACGCAATTCATTTTTACCGATAAATAATTACGCAACTCCTAGAAGACCCGATCAGAATCCATGACGTCACAGCCAGTTGCGGGTACCTCGAGGCGGCGGCGCCTCCTGTATTTTCATTTTGCCTGTTAAATTTTTCGCTTGAGTATTTGGGGTGTGTATTCACGTGCGAAGAGTCGGCGCTCTAGATTTCCGTGCTTTTAAATTTTGCCGCTTTTGGCATCGTCAAAGGGTTGTTTACTGACGCGACAAAAATCGTGTATCTCTTTAGTGGCCCTTTAGTATTGCTTAGGCTAACTTGCTAACCACTAAGCACGCGCTTGTGTTGACGAATATACTTATACGCTCTATTTAGGAGACACGTGGTGTGCCACTCCTCAGTACAGATGGAAGCGAAACGCGTTAATGGTAAAATATTCCGCGCCAGTGTGTAAGCAGCGTTGCATGCGCAATGCCAGGCCCCTGCTTTGTTTTGTGTGCCCGGTTGTGTAGTTTGCTATCTTTTGTCTGTCATATAGATCCACTGGCAAAGACGAGATAGTTGGTTCTATAACGCGTTATAAGCGTGCCCCGCTGGAGGACCGTGAATGAGAATTGGGTCATTCCAAGTGAAACGTCCCAGCCCAAAATTCGACCACCGGTGATCCTATTGAAAAAAATGAGCTGAAAGGTAACTGTATGAGAATGACTTTAGTGAAGTATTTTCGTTCAAAAAAAATTTCGTGGTCACGTGACCGCCCTTTGAATATTCAGTCAACAAGGAAAAGTTAGGTGGGAATAAATTATGCGTATAAAACCTTGATACTAGGTACATCATCACTTTATGTTTTGAAGCATTCTATTGTCATTGTTCTTTCACATGACGTCACAAGTAAAACCACACATTAAATTTCCGGCTTAAATAGGCCTAGCAAAGAATGGAGAAAACACGCATATTCAGGCAATTTTTGTAAAAATAGCGGCAAAGTTTCAGTCGCCAAATTTTTTTTAGCTTTTTTACCAGTCGACATAGTATCTGCTAAAAATATTTTCAAGCTTTGTAAACAAACTTTTATTGAGAAAAATGCTTGCAAAGTTGACAAAGTATGACTTTTTTCCGATATTTACTCGTAAATTAAGCATCAAGGCCATCGCGATAAAAATGTAGGAGAGGGTTCATTATATGCTCCAACGTCTTCTCTTTTGATGTGGAAATTTTCGTCGTTGTAAATTTTGTTTAAAGCGAAAAAATAATTTTTGATGTCCTCAATCAATGTCGCTGGTAGGCGCTGGCAAACCGAAGCGTTTTCCGCAATTTTAGGTAAGTTATTGCGACCGATTATTAGATATTTCGGTAGTTTATAGTGTTCTGGACCTCATTTGATTATTTTCATTGGTTTTGAGCATTGCTGGCCTTGTTTTAGGCCTTTATTGACTTCTGCGTCACCATGCGACATGAGACAGGTGGGTGGACGAGAAGCCGGGTTTCTAAGTGGCTGCTCAATTAAAACAAAAAGAACTTCATTTACGGCCCCGGAGAGGACCACAATCTATCAGCAGAGCGGAACTTCGTCGCCACTTGACATGGTAAAAATGCATGCGACTGTGTCGGCGGCCCACTTATACGTCTGGCCAGCAACAGCAAGTCTGCAGAGGCCATATGGTGGTCACATATCGTGGATACATATCGGAAGCAGCTAACTTTTCTCCCTTTATAACTGCCTTTCTTGGCACTTTAGGAACGTAGGCGAGCATATCATGCACGTAAGCATTTGGTCATGGTATTTATTGGCTGACTCTGCTTCATATCATGCCACACAAATGCGTGGATCACATGGTTCTTAGCTCTCGGGTGTTTCACTCTGGCACAAGAACAGCGCTTCATGGTTTACCACCACTTGCAAAAAAGAAGCTGTGGCTTCAAAAACGTTATTTCTTGTCGTTCATGTTTTTTGTGTTTCGATGTATCGTCCTCTGATCGCATTTTCGACACCTTAATCGTTAACATCGAAGTAGGCTGCCTTGTCATTTACACCCGCTTTCTCCGCTGAATTTCTTGAGTGTTGAAGAGTGGTGTAACCCGAATACGAAATGTTGAAATAGTAGACTGTTTGACATGGTGCAGTTGTCGGGTCCCTTTGACAGCATCGCCACGGCGAATGTCTGAGTTAGCTGGGTTTTCTTTTCTTGAATTGTGGAATGTGGCACCCAAATTATTGTAACACCACTTAAATTCCTTTTGGTCCAGATAAAGAAATCCTGTGGTGTCTGAACCTGACCACCATATGGCCTCTGCAGACTTGCTGTTGCTGGCAGACGTATAAGTGGGCCGCCGACACAGTCGCATGCACTTTTACCATGTCAAGTGGCGACGAAGTTCCGCTGTGCTGATAGATTGTGGTCCTCTCCGGGGCCGTAAATGAAGTTCTTTTTGTTTTAATTGAGCAGCCACTTAGAAACCCGGCTTCTCGTCCACCCACTGTCTCATGTCGCATGGTGACGCAGAAGTCAATAAAGGCCTAAAACAAGGCCAGCAATGCTCAAAACCAATGAAAATAATCAAATGAGGTCCAGAACACTATAAACTACCGAAATATCTAATAATCGGTCGCAATAACTTACCTAAAATTGCGGAAAACGCTTCGGTTTGCCAGCGCCTACCAGCGACATTGATTGAGGACATCAAAAATTATTTTTTTCGCTTTAAACAAAATTTACAACGACGAAAATTTCCACATCAAAAGAGAAGACGTTGGAGCATATAATGAACCCTCTCCTACATTTTTATCGCGATGGCCTTGATGCTTAATTTACGAGTAAATATCGGAAAAAAGTCATACTTTGTCAACTTTGCAAGCATTTTTCTCAATAAAAGTTTGTTTACAAAGCTTGAAAATATTTTTAGCAGATACTATGTCGACTGGTAAAAAAGCTAAAAAAAAATTTGGCGACTGAAACTTTGCCGCTATTTTTACAAAAATTGCCTGAATATGCGTGTTTTCTCCATTCTTTGCTAGGCCTATTTAAGCCGGAAATTTAATGTGTGGTTTTACTTGTGACGTCATGTGAAAGAACAATGACAATAGAATGCTTCAAAACATAAAGTGATGATGTACCTAGTATCAAGGTTTTATACGCATAATTTATTCCCACCTAACTTTTCCTTGTTGACTGAATATTCAAAGGGCGGTCACGTGACCACGAAATTTTTTTGAACGAAAATACTTCACTAAAGTCATTCTCATACAGTTACCTTTCAGCTCAATTTTTTTCAATAGGATCACCGGTGGTCGAATTTTGGGCTGGGACGTTTCACTTGGAATGACCCAATTAGTAAAATAGAACGTATGCCTCTTGTATAGCTTACTGGACAGCGTATCCCCATCCGCACTATTGTTTTTTTTTTCTTTTTTCCTTGTCTTGGACGCAGAGCAGCTTTTTGTAGCTGAAGTGTAATTGTAGGCTTCCTCGGTAATGTTCAATAACGCGTTGTCCTAGCAAGTACTACATTGCACATCCTCTCATTAGAGGGTGCAGTATACTGCTGGCATCGTAGCGTTTTGTACGGCAGGTGTTTCAGGACCTTTGTATTCATTGAAGGGTCGTGGCGAAATTTAGTGCTACTGGCGCTAATCACTGCACTCGCATTGGTTAATATAGTACCGCCAGTCAGATATGTATCTCTTCGCATGACTACCTGATAAGTCAAATATGTTCTCTTGTGCCACGATATGCGAGACTGAGGTGGTGAGCGCCACATTTCTTTCTTTCTTTCTTTCTTTCTTTCTTTCTTTCTTTCTTTCTTTCTTTCTTTCTTTCTTTCTTTCTTTCTTTCTTTCTTTCTTTCTTTCTTTCTTTCTTTCTTTCTTTCTTTCTTTCTTTCTTTCTTTCTTTCTTTCTTTCTTTCTTTCTTTCTTTCTTTCTTTCTTTCTTTCTTTCTTTCTTTCTTTCTTTCTTTCTTTCTTTCTTTCTTTCTTTCGCTCGAACGATTGGGGGTTAGAATTACGTCAAACTTCCATTTCATTCACGCTATAGACTAAGCTGAGAGTGCACAAGCGTTGCGCAACTAGTGAAGTATAAAGGTTTCAGTGTGGTCGCATTCAGCAGACAACGCTTTTTTTTTCTTTTTCAAGAACCCTTTCGGCGACGCGGTTCCCTCATTAACGTCGCGCAAAGAAACGTGACGTCAGCAGCGTTGTTTACCTGTCACTCTCGCGTAACGACAGCGCTCGCCCAGCCAAGATTCGGCCGCTCGTTTGGTTTGCTTCCAAAAGTGTATTTGCGTTGCAAGGCAGGCCTCGTTTGCTCGTGCTCTGAGAGCGCTGCTGCGCCTGCTTAGCTGCTCGCTTGTACGAGCTCATTGTGCTGCGTCTCTGGGAAAATACGTTTACTGTTTCCCACCCTTAAAAATGAGCTTTACATCTGTCAGCCTGTCGCTGTCGTCAAGGCGATGTTACAGGCTTGAGGCTTTGGTTTGGCCGGCATTTTACGGTGTATTTACTTTCACATAATAAAGCAGTTGCGCGTTTCGAGCGTGTGGCTTTGTTGGTAAATTACATTTTAAAGTCGCGAACGGGAACTTAACTTGCGCGGTGCATTCTTGCTTTTGCTATGACAAATTGTGTGCGCCACAATTAACTGCATTGAGGAAGTTTTCCTTTTTATGAGGAAACAAAAAGAGCTGTATATAACTTAAACTTTAAGCTATAGCAACCAACTGCTCACGAAACACAGCTTTCTCAAAAAAGAAAAAAAAAACGAAGAGAAAAAGGATTTGCAGTTGACGAAATACTCGTCCTGGTACGGGTATCGAACCCACGACCAACGCATATCTGGGACAGCAGCCCGTGCTTTCTGCGTAAAGTAGCTCGGTGTAGCAGGTCGTATGCAGCTCGAAGGAGATGTGCGGAAATGCGCGTGTACTACCATAATGAGAGCACACCGTGGCTCATGGTTCGGCGGGTCACTCAGTTTATACTTGAGCGACGATACTGCATCTGCGAACGAAAGTGAAAGCCTGCAAGATACTGCTTCGTCGGTGCACGTGTACGAAAACAGCATGCATGTCGACCGAAGGGGTTGACGAAGTTGGCAAAGCGACAGCAACAAAAGGAACGAGGGGGGGGGGGGGGGCTAGTGTAAAGAAATAGGTTGATTATAGGTAAAATGAAGCAGTTTACTTACGTACTGTTCCTAATTTATTTTAACGCCTATAGGCAATTACCGCAATGCAGCATGGTGAAAAGCAGTGTTTCTTCCTGTGCAGTCCTTATACAGTTGAATTGGTGCCAGTAAAATTTGGCGGCATCGGGAGGCAATTGTGTTAGCGTAACCCGTCGGCAGAATTTGTTCCGTTTTGAGCTCTTCTGCTGAAGCGTAATGCCACAATTCCGTGAGTAGTTGTTCGTCTTCGAAGGAGCCAAATGACCTCAACTATCTTTCCACTCTCGTCACGGTGGTATATATGTTGCGTCATCACAGCCATTTTGTTTCCAGTGATCTCGTGCTTCATCGAAGAGGCCATTTATTAAACCTGTGCTGTTCGTGTTATCTCTCCCGCTATATGCAAGAACCTTCGATGTCGCATGAGTTATATTAACACGACGGACCGAATCGCGATTCGAGCCTGCGGATTGCGTACTACGTCACCCTACGTCAGCCATTCCCGCGTTCCCGCTTCGGTCCACGCGCAGCGACTCTTGAAACTACGGAGGCCCAAATCACACTTGGGATCCTCGGGGAGAAATGCCGAAATCTTCGCTTGTAGCGTGAATTCTCCCCCTGTCGTGTGATCTGGCTGCGGAAGAGATCCGAATTACGTCACATGTCACGTGATTGATTCGTCCGCGATCACGCCCGTCGTGTGAGTACAGCCTTATGTATACCCATGCGTTGCTGTTGCAAATGATGATTTTGAGGGGACGCGCGCGCGACTTACGTCATGTCCTCCAGTCACCAAGGGCATTCACTCGTTGTCTTCATAGGCGCTCTATATGAAGGCTTCTAAATTGATAACTGATCACCAGTCCATAAGCATTGCTTTAGCCACAGAGAAATATATCTTTGTATAGAGATAAATGGCTTACTTACAGGATGTCCTGCGTTGTGTGATGGCTGGACAGAAATTCGCTTACGACCGGCCATAATATTGAAGGCGTGTAACAAATATCAGCTCATTATCCTCCATCGTGTTTGCACGAACCTGAACACCATTTTGTACTACCAATGCAGTCGTGGTCAGCTTTTATTATGTTTTTCATGCAGCGGTGCTCCACTGCTTAAGGTATGCGCGCTTGGGCTGCTCTGAGAGCTGTTTGTACTTGGCATAACTGTAGCTGTTATTAACTGAACACCATTTTGTACTACAATGCAGTCGTGGTCAGCTTTTATTATGTTTTTCATGCAGCGGTGCCCCACTGCTTAAGGTATGCGCGATTGGGCTGCTCTGAGAGCTGTTTGTACTTGGCATAACTGTAGCTGTTATTAACTGAACACCATTTTGTACTACAATGCAGTCGTGGTCAGCTTTTATTATGTTTTTCATGCAGCGGTGCTCTACTGCTTAAGGTATGCGCGCTTGGGCTGCTCTGAGAGCTGTTTGTACTTGGCATAACTGTAGCTGTTATTAACTGAACACCATTTTGTACTACAATGCAGTCGTGGTCAGCTTTTATTATGTTTTTCATGCAGCGGTGCTCCACTGCTTAAGGTATGCGCGCTTGGGCTGCTCTGAGAGCTGTTTGTACTTGGCATAACTGTAGCTGTTATTAACTGAACACCATTTTGTACTACAATGCAGTCGTGGTCAGCTTTTATTATGTTTTTCATGCAGCGGTGCTCCACTGCTTAAGGTATGCGCGCTTGGGCTGCTCTGAGAGCTGTTTGTACTTGGCATAACTGTAGCTGTTATTAACTGAACACCATTTTGTACTACAATGCAGTCGTGGTCAGCTTTTATTATGTTTTTCATGCAGCGGTGCCCCACTGCTTAAGGTATGCGCGATTGGGCTGCTCTGAGAGCTGTTTGTACTTGGCATAACTGTAGCTGTTATTAACTGAACACCATTTTGTACTACAATGCAGTCGTGGTCAGCTTTTATTATGTTTTTCATGCAGCGGTGCTCTACTGCTTAAGGTATGCGCGCTTGGGCTGCTCTGAGAGCTGTTTGTACTTGGCATAACTGTAGCTGTTATTAACTGAACACCATTTTGTACTACAATGCAGTCGTGGTCAGCTTTTATTATGTTTTTCATGCAGCGGTGCTCCACTGCTTAAGGTATGCGCGCTTGGGCTGCTCTGAGAGCTGTTTGTACTTGGCATAACTGTAGCTGTTATTAACTGAACACCATTTTGTACTACAATGCAGTCGTGGTCAGCTTTTATTATGTTTTTCATGCAGCGGTGCTCCACTGCTTAAGGTATGCGCGCTTGGGCTGCTCTGAGAGCTGTTTGTACTTGGCATAACTGTAGCTGTTATTAACTGAACACCATTTTGTACTACAATGCAGTCGTGGTCAGCTTTTATTATGTTTTTCATGCAGCGGTGCTCCACTGCTTAAGGTATGCGCGCTTGGGCTGCTCTGAGAGCTGTTTGTACTTGGCATAACTGTAGCTGTTATTAACTTACTTGTTCGCAGGCTCCGCATTTCTAGTTCGACGTTTTTTCCCTTCCGAACGTACGTTTCTCCCCTGTAAACATAACCAGAAACGTTGCTGCTTTTGCCAATATGCTTGTTTGATGGGATTTAGTGAGATGGGTTTTAGTGATTTAGAGAGAATTCCGGGATTCGCGCTGGAACGTTGTGGTCCTCGTTTTGGTTGTCGGGCTATTCGCACTTTGATGGGGCGCGCGAGGCGTTCCCCAGTGTGACGTCATTTCCTTTAATTCTTCCACCTCTTGTATTTGCAGTGGCCGGCGACATCAGGGCGCACCTGCAGGCTATGCTGTACATGCTGCGGCGCGAAGACACGCTCAAAATGGTGAGTGGACTTTTATTTCGTCGCTTCTACGCGAGCTGGAGCGAAATGTACTGCGATTCCGCAACGAAAGAGGCGTCGTATTTCGGCCGGTAGCCTAAACGTATGCTCCTAAGACCAGAGGATTGCTTCCGTGTTTCTCCATGACGTGTGCTTTGCTGGCGCTCCTAACGTGCACAGTGGGTATAGAATAACTTCCATCGACCCTTTGTCCAGTTGGTTTGGAGTTGAGAGGCGGCCCCCTTGCAGTGAAGCGGTTGCTCTGGGTTCCGTTTGCGGTGCCACGAGGAAGTTTAGCACAAAAAAGTTGTCGTCACCTTAGAAAAAAGCCCATATCAATGGCTTTCAAAGTGTTTTCCGGTGCTTAAAAGGCAATGATGTTCGATTGGACTGATTTTTTTCTTTCTTTTGCTGTGGCCTTGACACAAAGGCGTGCTCTCTCGCTGCGCTTGTGCAGACACGCATGTGCGGTGCGATCGTGGTCCCTTCGTACTCGGCAAATATAGGAGCGACAGTCTATCACAGTGGAAACTCATCGGTATTACGTTGACAATATTTTCATGGTCGTATGCCACGAACTTTCTTGACGGGGTACATTGTCCACGATAATAATTTCTGACTGAAATAAACTACCGCATTTACTCATGTACTACCATTACTGGTTAATGTCGTCTAATGTCGGCTAATTAATGGCTACGTTGCTGTTAAACAGCGGCGTTGTCCTCGTTAAATTTGATTTCACTGAGTTGCGCGTGCCATTTTCAGAAAGCACATGCCACGCCTACAACGCAATTGTCCGCGCAAAACAAAAGGAAAGTGTGCAGCCGACATGTCCACTTAAACGAGAGTCGCACAATATACTACGACATCGCCAATTATCATCTCTCGTTTCGTTTCAAAAGCATGCTGCGTTGGTTTTCTCTTTCGATGGGACGTCGCGACTTCTCAATACTGGCTTCCGCGCTGCATTTTCTCGCGAAACGCCGGCTGCAGGAAAGCGAACGACGCGCAGCTGCTTTCTCGTATTCTGCGTACAAGCCCCCCGCGCATGTGTCGCTGCTTCCGGCGCGAGACCGACGACATCCGATTCCGCTGGGAAAACTACGGAACATTCCCGGAAGCCCAGGGTTGTTATGTTACTGGCTCTCCCGTTCCATCTTTTTGTGTTTTCTTTGTTTTCTTTTTTTTTCCCCCTTTTTTTCCCCTCATCTCTCACGGCTCAGAGTTGGCGCACTTTGACTCTGAGCTCGGCTGGGCCGGAGTCTTCTTCCTGGGAAAATTCCGCAAGGAACGCAATCGCGGTCTTCGTCTGCACACTCGTTCCGCGGAATATGTCGCTGGGCGACAACGCCCTGTCTGTCCTCGTGAAAGTGCGGCGATATGGGTCGAGCTCCTTCCAAACCATTTGTGCACTATTCAATAACGTATACGTGATTGCAGCTGCACAACTCCGGCGGGAGCTTTTTCTTTACACGCAGAAAAATATCTTCGTCGAACTGCTTTTTTCCCGAGTCTGTTGGATGCGAGGTCAACGCCAGCAAATCGTTCCACACTGTTTGAATGCGATTTCTCCGGAGAAGCAGGTCATACTGTTTGTATTTTTCTCCACAGCTATCGCTTTCGGTTTGAACGCTGCGCCATCATGCATTTCGCTACCTTTGTTTGTCCATTTTGAGTGGCCGAAATAAATCTTTGACGACCGCCATATATTCCACACAGGCATTTGCGCGAAGAAAACAACGCTCAGCCGCTCTGCTCTTCCGCCTTGCATCGGAATAATTGTGGCCATCGTACACTACAACGGCGTTCTTCTTTGATTGATTTTTTTTCGTTTCTTTAAAAATAGTTAGGGCGTTCTTTTGTGTTCTTTAAGTGTGCTTTCGTCACAACTCACATAATCACCCCCCCCCCCCTCTCTCTCTCTCTGAAACCATTTCCCTTTCACAAGTTTGAGGGGGAGGTGAGGAGTGAACGACTTCATTAAAGAAAGAGCACTCCCCGGGAAGATGGGGGGTCCCGCTTGACAGGCGGAGATACTGACCACTATACTAACGGCGAGAACGGTAGGAGGCGAGAACTTCGATTCTAGCTAACCACTCAGCTTTCCAATATTTAAATGTCTCTCTGTGATCGTTAACATCATCCGCAATCGTTTCACACCTTACTGAGCTACGCAGAATTCGTACCCTTTTGCGAACACTTCGAGAAGTCGCTTTCGCGGCAGCGGGGACGCGTCAAGGTCGCAGAGGCCTTCCATTGCCACGCAGTCTAGCCCTCGGTGGGAGACGCGTTTAGCTGGTCGCTGCAGAAAGCTAGTGCTGAAATCACCGTTTCGAGTGCTGTCGCGGTTCGCACACCCGGCAAAGGCTTGACCCACATGGCCTTGCGCCAGATGTTGCGCTTACTTATACCACGTCGATATAACCTGTCTTCGCGCCCGAACAGAGCTGCTGAGCTCCGAACTGGGGTTTGTTCGATCGCCAGCTTTACCTTCGGGCCTCCACCTCCTCCACTGGCGCGCACTCTTCTCGTTCACAGCTGCGCAATAGCGCCGCAACTCTGAAGCCGCCGTCTCTGTCACCGGCGAGCGGTCCGGGGCGTCTGGTCGCGGTCCCCACGCCAGGAAACGCTCCCCGTCCTTCTTCTCGCGTCGCCAATCTGTTCGCTTTCCGTCCCGTCTCCGTTGACGGACGTGAAGAGGGGGGACACACGCGGTCGCTCGTACTGTAGTATCCTTGGCCCCGTTCGCTTTCCGGAGCTTCAAGGGGGGGGGGGGGGGTCACAGCTTGTTCGTTATTCTGGGCGCTGCGTACACACACCAAGAGGGCGGTTTTCCCTGCCGAGACAATTACTTTCAGGGGTTGTTTTTTCTTCATTGTTTGCGACCGTAATGGCGCGGGCATGCACAGTCACCGCACCTCGTAATCTGCGCGGATTATATAGGGGCTCGCGCTGTCAAATTCTCAGCCGTTTACAATTGGTGGGCAGAAAGAACAGGGTTCCGAAGCCATATCCATTGCTTGGAGACACCGACGAATGGTGCACCCAGCAGTTTTCCGTGCGATTGTCTAGTGGTACCAGAGGGCTGCAGCAAACCCGACGAATACGTGGTATTTGTTGTCTTCTGATAGAGCCATTTTCCTAACTGCGAAATGGGAGGGGGGGGGGGGTGTCTGCGCCGTTTCGGGTCGTTTGAGGTATGCTTATCAAATCCCTCAAGGCTGCACCTGCACGATAGAACTGTCTCCGCCATTAGCATCTATTAAGCCTGTCTTCTATCTATACATCTAACGATACCTTTCCGTTCCGTGAAGGAAATGTTTACAAAGGCTGCCTTGCAGAGTGTTCGTGCGTATTCAAATTAAGCGTAATTGTTCTGAAGCGATTAAATAGCTATAGCCTGACAGTGCCGCAATATTACGGCGTCAAGGGGGGAACTGGTGCGTGAATATCGCGGTGGCCGGCAGCGAAGCACATCCGTTATACTTTAATGCTCTTTTTTTGTGATACGCCCAGCCCTGCTGGCAGGGTCGACCTATTTACTGACTTCGGCTGTTGTATATTTTTTTACCCCTACACCAAGCTTGAACAAACTCGGCGTCTGGTAACGCCCGTGGACCGCAACTTAGTCTACCGCAGTTCGCCGCAGGTGCCGGGCATAATTAAGGCATGCTTATTGAATTGAGCCGCGACGGGGCGTGCGATGTAGACACGCGCGCGCATGCAGCGTCTCCGAAATTGGCCGAAAGCGAGGTTGCTCGAGCTTTCGATGCGTGCGGCTTAACGTCTCCACCTGTTCTCGCTGCCTCTCGCCGTGTACGAGGTGTGTCGTAACTCTGCGCGGCGCAGTGTTTGCGGAAGGGCGTAGAAACGAGGCCGGGGCGGGGGGTCCCGTGAGCGTGCTCCATGCACGCGAACACAGGTAGCCAGCCGGTGGTGGTCGTACGTCTATATGTATACACTACGAGAGGGCACGCACGCTGCTCCGCCTGGGTGGGTATGCGCGGGCTTAATTACTCCGATTACCCCGCGGCCCCGGTGTTCCCGGGAGACCGGGCCGCGTGGCGCAACAAGTGTGCACCGCCTATAAACGCGTCGCCGACCCGTTCTTGCGCGTCGAGTGCCGGTGTTTGCTTTCTTCCGCGCCGTGTGCGTAGCAAGTTGCCTTCGTGGGCGGCACATAGGAAGCTGACAGCGACTGCACTAGCGACCCCCCCCCCCCCCTCCTTTCCCGCTGGGCTGTTGTGGGCTCGAAAGTGCGACGATTGTTACGCGCCAAGTGCCTCCACCGCTTTGTAGTCGCTTTACGAGTGATATTCATTATGAAAATTTTGCGCACACAACACGAAGACACAACGAAAAGTTCACAAGGACCGCGCTGGTCCTTGTGAACTTTTCGTTGTGTCTTCGTGTTGTGTGCTGCAAAATTTTCATAATGCAGCCAAACCAACTAGCCCGCATTTCCGTTTTATTGAGTGATATTCCTTTGTACAGCAATTGCTTAAGCGTACTTGATGATGTGCGTCACGGCTAGTTCGTACTTCGATTCGCAGCCATGCGTTAGCGCTAAGCTTGTTTCGTTACGTTATTGCAGCGTGCTGTCCGTCTTTGGAAGGGAGCTGCGATATGCCCGTTTCTATTGTTATCATGCGCTGTCGAAGTGTTCGCGCTAGCCGTGTCTCTAAATGGAAATGAACAGCATGCAGCGACAACCATCAGCGCTGTTGTTTAACCATACCGTGTTTTCGCTAGTTCATTTTACAGCCAAGCTGTTTAGCTCTAGCCCATGCGCTCCCGCCAGGGGGGGATTATGGCCGGCTCGCGTCCGTACGTAGACACTGTATATATAGACAAAACAGACAAATATGTAGAAAAAAAAAACGGAGACGAAAATTTTCGGGCTACTTCAGTATCGCTCAGTATGCAAGAATGCTGCAGATATTCCCATCCATTATCTTGTGACATCTTTACGCGAGACACTTAGGCCCGGTGTGTGCGGATAATTATGAACATGTTCTTGTACACGTTTTGCCATTGTGTGGAGAGGGTAATGTGACGGGGAGAGGGTAATGAAGATTAGGAGAGTGGGATGTGCAGAATGTGACACAGTGCGTCGCGCGAGAAGAGTTCGCGCGCGCTCCTTGGTCCCGCTGAACCTGACTTAGCGGGCTTCGCTTGCCTCGCTTTGGGACATGTTGCGAAGGTCCGCTGCACGTACACGTACACGCCAGAAGAGTCGCGTGCCGCGACTTTCGCAAGCGGCTTGTGTCGCCACCTTTCGGGCATGTGTTTGCGCGATCTGTCTATTCTGCAGCGGCAGCGTGTGGAAGCACGTTGCTGAAACAAAAGTGCGCCATTTTGCGGCACGCTTGTGCGTCTTGCGAGGCAAGAGTGCGGGACCTCTTGCGCAAAACGAAAGCCGCTGTGGCGCAACTCGCACCGGCCGCTCGCAAACTCGCGCACGTGACCGCGCCGATTTAGAGACCGCCGGGCGGGCCCGCTGCCTGCGTTCTGGCACACGCACGCGGTGCCTGCTATGGTGTGGCGGCATAGGCAAGACAGCTTTTAAGTGCGGAGCACTTTAGGGGGCCGGGCTGTCGTACGCAGTCGTCATCGCTTGGCGTAACGCAGGCAATAGAGAAAACCAAAGAGAAACAAAGAAGGCTGCCCAACTCCGCACCTTCTTCAGGCTTGGCACCACTAGGGCGAAGCTGCCTTAATATTTTTTAGCACTCTCGCGACCGCTTGCGCGGAGCGAGTATTAATGGATGCACATATGCTTTGCATGCTTGTGCTTAAGCATCGAAAACTGCATGTAACTAAAATGTGGCTTGCTAGGGATAATTGATAACCACCCGTTTCTAGCACGAAGCCGCGAGGAAATTCATACGGATTTCACAGAAAGGAAAGCTTGTCGTGTGAGAAAAATTCATCCCGGTCCGGGGATCGAGCCTGGCATAAACGCCTTTTTGGGGTGGTCACTCTACCAATTGAGCTAACTAGGAATTCGTCGCGCGAGGGTGAATGAGTGGTGTTGGTAACAACCTTAATAAAAACTCCCGCAAATTCGTGGCCGCCTAGGCCGCCCCGGATGAGAACCGGAGACCCTGTCTCCTCGCCGCCTCACGGGCTTGCTGGATGGCCCACAACTGATCCTGGAGGTTGGCGATGCGCAGCGCGGCCCTCCAACCCGCCGCACCTTCATCTGGGGAGACTGCGTTTTACAAAGGTGTTATGAGATCACAACAAGGGTGCCGTAGTTGTCCGGCCGCCGCCGCCGGTGTCCGTAACCGGTATCGCACGAAATAAGAAGAAAAAAAAAAACTTTGAGGAAAGATCTTCAGGATGGAACGGGGTTCGAAACCTGGGTCCGCTCCGTGCCAGCCCAGTGTTCTACCACTGAGCCATGCCTGTGCTCGAAAACCCGGCGCACAAATACCCTATACAAGCATTATGTCGGGAAGGAACCGCGTTAACATGCTCAATATAACGTGGCAGAAGAGTGAAACGACAACCAGGCGTCACAGAATGCCAATTTGTGTAACCAGGCGTCACACAATATGAATTGCATTACGAGGGGGTCTTTGAATGCTTCCAACCCATTACAAAGGGCTCAGCCATAATTCTTCGTCGTCATCGGCCACCGAATCAATTAATGGAGTAGTGGGCACCTTGCAAGTGTACTTGTATTAGTAGCCCCAAGATAGATTGCAACGGGTTTTAGAAATGGTGCTCTCCCAGCTTTCGCTGTGACTGTGCTGCGCGTTCCGCGCAGGCCTGGCGGTTTTTCTTCGCCTATAACCGCACATTGCCAGATAATGTGCCTGAGAGATGCGGGAGTCCAGCCGCGTAATTTGCAGGTGTCGTATGGATAGATGTCTGGGTATAACCTTCTGCGATGAACAGTGTTGGTCTGGGTTTCAACTCAAAACATGTTGACACAGAATAATGCTAGTGAATCTTGTAAAGTGTGCCTTATTTTGACCTTCTGAATCACGCTACTAAGCAAGATGCTAAAGGCACTTTTTCTTAGTTGTGTTTTCCTTTTTGCAGATTGTGCCATTAAAACCCGCGAATGAATGAGTGAAATGGAAAAAAAAAAAAACATACGTACTCTAAATGAACTTTTCAGCGCATGCGCTGGATACAAGCGGTTCCCATTTCTCATAACTCCATATATGGTGCTTTCGCCTTCTCGTTCCTGGTCACCAGCTGCAGCTATAGTCTTCCAGGCTGCCGGGTCTGCAAACCAAGATTTTTCATGGGGTAGAGGTCGGCAAAACTTGTGGAGCTCACTCAGACTCACTCAGGAAGTATATTTTGCGCTTAGGGCTCACTCGGCTCAGATTCGCCAAAATTTTTCTTAGTCGGACTCACACTCATGAAAATTTTCTTCAACCGGACTCACTCGGACTCAAACTCACCAACACATTACTCACCTGGACTCGCTCTGACTCATACTCACGGCTCGATCTGAGTCTCAGTGAACCCGAGAGAGTCGACTCATGAGTCCGTTTGCCTGGAATTATCTTTTTCGACCATGGTGTCAATGCTCTATAACACCATTATCTGACGTAATCGGTGCTCTTCTCGGCGCCTTTTGATATAGTACCTTCGAATACGAGTTTTGAGTGCTCGTAAACCAGTAAGGTCATTTTTTTTTTTGAAACAGATGACAACGTAAGGTATATTTATCAAGAACTCTCATGGAAGAGTTGTCAAGGGGGGGGGGGGAGGGGGAGTCAAGGCACTGCCCTACATAATTCGCGCCTCTGATCAATAAATATTGAAATGTTGTATGAAAGACACTGCTTTGGAATAGGTGTGAGTAGACGCGAGTATAAACGTGAATGCGGGCAATGCTGATAGTAATGTTCAAGATGAGTAGATAT